>CAUYLG010039602.1:0-114393 GCA_963573385.1 Cacajao melanocephalus
CACCCAATACAGGAACACCCAGATACATAAGGCAGGTTCTTAATGACTTACAAAGAGACTTAGACTCCCACACAGTAATAGTGGGAGACTTTAACATGATACTGTCAATATTAGATCAACGAGATAGAAAATTAACAAGGATATCCAGGACTTGAACTCAGACCTGAAACAAGTAAACTTAACAATTATTTACAGAACTCTCCACCCCAAATCCACAAAACATACATTTTTCTCAATATCACATTACACCTATTTTAAAAGTGGCCACATAATTGGAAGTAAATCACTCCTCAGCAATTGCATAGCATTTCACAGGTTTAAATAAAATATTGGTTGGCTGCATGTTTGTTATTTTCATCCCTTATTCCTTCCTGTCTCCATTGTTAAGCACAATTATCGGCATAAAAGAGGTTTTTAATACCCATTTTTAGACTGCATTCTAGCCTGGGCAATAGAACAAGAATTCCGTTCTCTCTCCCTCTTTCTCTTCCTCTTTCATTCTCTCTTACATTCTTTTTCTTTCTTTCTTTCACTCTTTCTTTCTTCTTTTCTCTCTTTTTCTTTCTTTCAAAAAAAAAGTAATAGATGTTTTAAAGATAAAAAAGGAATCAATAAAATAACCATTATTTTTAGTTATGAACGCACATAAGAAAATCAAAAAGTTTCCACAGAGAAATCATTAGAATTAAAAAATGCATGCAATTAAAAAGTATGGCATGTTTTCTGACAAATTGTCCATCTTTACAGTTAAAAGTCATAGCTTTAGAGATCTGACTACAAAACATAATATTAGTAACAGATTTTTCTCTCACTCATAAAGGCTTAAAAAGCCAATACACACAAGCATCACAATTTAAAAAAACAAAGCACTAACTAGTGTTCTCACTCCCTTTGCTTATAATCCAATCTCCATAAGGTAAGATGTTTCAACTGGGATATAATTAAGTTTAAACAGGTTGGATTTTTTAGAATCTATACTTATCAAGGACTGTGCTGGTAATAGCAGGTAGACATCAGAGCCACAATTATGATTCCTACAAATTATTGTAATCAAGGTCACTGAGACTCACGTTGACTAAAGTCAAAGCCTAAAAGCCAACCCATTAGGCAGTGCATAACTTTCATCTAGTTTTTAGCCCACAAGAAGATCTTATTACTTATTTCCTTAATTTCCTGCATATTTATCATCATGCTAGACTCTAGGATGGTAACTTTTATTTCTTCCCTTAAATCTTCTTTAAGTTCAGAATGGATTAAGAAGAAAATATACATATCAGATGACTAGAAAATAAAATACAAATTAAATTACTCATAGGCTTGGATTGGAAACTGCAGATGCATAGTGGCCAAAGAGGCTTCTGGTATCCTTTCCACTGAATTGAACTTTCCCCTCTAAATGACAACCCAGGCATTCTGCACCGCCACAAAATGCATAACCTGTCCTAGAAAATGTACTACATGGACGTGCTAGGAATGACTCCTTTTGTTTGTCTGTTTGTTTTTTGAGATGGAGTTTTGCTCTTGTTGCACAGGCTGGAGTGCACTGGCATGATCTCAGCTTACTGCAACCTCCGCCTTCCAAGTTCAAGCAATTCTCCTGCCTCAGCCTCTGGAGTAGCTGGGATAACAGGCATGCACCACCATGCTCAGCTAATTTTGTATTTTTAGTAGAGATGGGGTGTCTCCATGTTGGCCAGACTGGTCTCGAACTCCTGACCTCACGTGATTCACCCTCCTTAACCTCCCAAAGTGCTGGGATTACAGGTGTGAGCCACCGTGCCTGGAAAATGACTACTTCTTAATGCGTGATTTTTTATTAAACAAGAAGAAAGTGGCTATGTACACCATGTTAATTTTTTTCTCCCAGATTCGCTAATCAGGTGATCAATTCTTCATTTCTTAAATAGGAACGACAGAGTAGTGGAATGAGGCCACAAATATCCCAACTAACTATTACCCTTTTGAAAGAATGGTGGAAAATGTCCATACCTTATGCAAATATAGAAAATAAAGAATAAAGCTTGCACTGTTGATCACGTATATGTATTGAAAGTATTTTTGTATGCTTTTAAAATTTTGTCTTCATAAATCGTTTTTAAGAATTGTTTTCATGAATCATTCTTAAAATAATTTTATGCACATCATTATTACAGTTTTGTCTACTACACGTTTTTAGAAAATATTTTGTTTAAGAAATCTTTCACAACCTTGAGTCTTAAAGTATTCTTCTATAATTATACCTAAAGTATAAAGTGTTTATTATTATGTTTATGTCTGTAACACGCATAAAGTTTATTTTGGTGTGAGTACAGAGCTACTTTAATTTTACTTTCTCTTATGTGTAACTGTGTATCTGCTCTGCTCACTCCCTCTGTTTTATCCCATATTTCATTGCTATACTTCCTGGCACACTTCTCAGCTCCTTTGTGTCTGGGAGAGATTAGGCTATTAGTTTGTGCTCCTAAAAAAATTTTTTTTAAAAGCTATGTGTTAACTCTAGGACTAAAGAGCTAAGAGTAGACGTACACCTTTCATTTTCTTTTCTTCTCTGTCTACAGCCAGAAATAGAAAGGAGAGTATGGCACTCAGGCCCAGGGAAAGGGCAGAACTGCAGGAGTGAACCAGAGCCTATGCCCATAACCCAAAGCCTGTCCACGCATAATCGCGCTGTGGCATGGGTAAGAAATAAGTCTTTATTATGTTAAACCCTTTGAGATTTGAGAATTGTTTATTAGTATTTATTTTCTTTGTCAATATATAATAGAAGTTAGTATGTTGAAGTGGCACTCTGTAAAACCAAAAACTTAAAATGCTTAAAACAGCTTTGCTCTTGTGATAAAATAGTGTGCGGTGATGGAAGTTATGGCATATCTTGGCAAGATAGTGTTTCAGATTATGCACTAGAAAAACATGGCTTAAGCTGTTTTCTGTATTTGTTTGAAAGTAAGTCTATCTACTTTGGATGGCTTTGGGAAAATTGATTGAAATTATCAGTAGTATTGTTGGCTATTGTTGGATATCTTCAACAAGATATAAAAATGAGCTAACTCAGGAAAATTGGGTTAGTCTGAGAGCAGAAACTAAATGTTAAAGAATTAATTCAGAAATTATTTACTTGAAATGATGGAATATGTAATTTATTTTGTAACTAAATCAATGTGATATATGAATTTTAAAAAGTGTTGAACATCTAAGGCTCAGTAAAGCTCTTAGCGAAGTAAGCAACTTAGATCTTGGGAAAGGCACATTTTAATTCAGTGTGTTTTCATGTCAAACACGATATACTCAAGGTGTGTGCCAGTAAGTTCCCAGAATAAGAAGGCCTGGGGGCAAGAATGCAAAGACATCAAGTAGATTTGAGACGTTTGTGTCTAAAAGAATGTTGGGTATTTTCTCTGATCCAGGGAGCTGACTGAAAACAATAGATCTGAAATGTATTATATTTCTTGAGGATTATATACTAAAAAGGAAAAAGAAATTCAGAAGCCTGGCCAGGAAAGTACTTACATTGTTTGTCAGTCTTAACAGTAGTTTGGAGTACAGAGAGTAGTTTCCAAAATGTATTCAACACAAGAGGCATATATTTTTCCAACATTCACTTCAGTTGTAGAAAAAAAAAAAAATCCTGGTTAATGAAGATCCTCCAAAAGGTTGGAAGCAAGAGACACAGAGAACATGAATACAATAATTGCAGTCCACAAACTAAGATCCTATTAATAAAACACGGCCCATGCCCAAAATGATAAGTTATCTCACTATCTGTCCAACAATGTTTACAAGATGCTACTTTCCAGAATTATCACTGCTCTATGTAAACTGCATTCTTTCAATTTCATACTGGAAGTAGTTTACACTGTGCTCTTTGGTTATTTAAGAAAACAATTTGTTTTTGGAGGTTACTAGACAATATAAGGAACTATATTTGAGCTGGCAGATAGATTATTTAGAGATACTAGAATTAAGAAGAATACAGTTATTAGAGGAGTTTTAGAGTTTTTTTCACTGGAGTAGAATGTGGCTATTTGGGGAGAAGAAAGAGAAGAGAGAAAAAAGCATACTAACATTTGGTAAAAGGAAATGTATTAATCAGGGTTCTCCAGAGAAACAGAACTAATAGGATATATGTAAAGGGGAGTTTATTAAAGAGTATCAACTCACATGATCACAGGGTCCCACAATAGGCTGTTTGCAACCTAAGGACCAAGGAAGCCAGTCCGAGTCCCAAAGCTGAAAAACTTGGAGTTCGATATCTGAGGGCAGGAAGCAATCTGCATGAGAGAAAAATGTAGGATGGGAGGCTAAGCTAGACAGGTCTTTTCACATTTTGCTTCCTGTGTTATATTCCACATGTGCTGGCAGCTGATTAGATGGTACCCACACAGATTAAGGATGAATCCGCCTTTCCCAGCCCACTGACTCAAATGTTAATCTCCTTTGGCAGCACCCTCATAGACACACCAATATCAACACTTTTCGTTCTTCAATCCAATCAAGTTGACATTCAGTATTAACCACCATGAGTCTACCTCTTGTCAACTTGAACCCATATACAACTCCTGAGATCATACACAATCTGAAAATAAAGACAATAATAAGGTCATAATTACACCTAACATAATACAACTATCCTTCTTACAACTAGAAATGCACCAATCCCCAACCCAAATGCTATTACATAAAGGTAACAATACTTAAACGCTAATACAAAGTCAACAAATCTTATGTTACATGATAAAGGAGAAAAGAAATAAAATGAAGATATTTTATTAGTACAAGTGTATACATGCATAAATATGTTTTTAACAAAAGAAGGAGGAAATACTCATGGAAATTACAGTCCTCTTTCCTGTAACTTGCCATGTGGTCATAGCTGGTATTAATGACTACCTTCTATTGCTACCAATAGTTCCTTGGCCCTCAACAAGCATCTCAGCAGGTTGTGTTTTTTTGTTTGTTTGTTTTTTTCTGATGGAGTGAGCCAAACCTTCATTCTTGAGGGGTCTGGACTATTTTTAGTCCTGCCTGGATTGGGCTGTTGTAGTTTCCCATTGACCTTAATCTCAGGGTGTAGTAATGCTAAGAGAGGCCCTAACGGATCTCCTGTATTCCACGCATACTCCTCCTTACCTCCATTGTGGAGTAGTAGACATATTTTATCTTGATAGTGTGGGTCAAGCATCCCAGCCACACTGTAACTCCCTTCTTAGTCTGTTAACTTAAAGGTAGGAGGAGACCAAAGTGTCCAGATGGCAACTTAACTTCCAGTTTAATGGAATTGTTGTTGTTTCTCCTGATGGCAGTGTTCTTCCCTCTGGAACTAAGATCTCAAGGCTGGGAGAATGTAATGTCACAGGAACAGGAAGCAAAACTTTTACTAGTGGATCACTAGGGATGATGATGAGTGATGCCACTTCTACTTCCACCTCTTGATTCCTGGACCTGTGAATCCTGGCATGGGAGAAACAATGCCATATGTTGGGCGCTGATTCAGAGCATACATGGCATTCTGAGAAACATTGTCCCAGGCCTGCAAAGTATTATCACCCAGTTGGTATTGTAATTGTGACTTCAAAAGCCATTCCACCATTCTATCAATCTATTGGCTTCAGGATGATGGGGAACATGGTAAGACCAGTGAATTCTGTGAGCATGAACCCACTGCCACACTTCTTTGGCCATAAAGTGAGCGCCTTGGTCAGAGGCAACGCTATGTGGAATACCACAATGGTGGATAAGGTATTCTGTGAGTACACGGATGGTAGTCTTGGCAGAGCATAGTGTGCGGGATAGGCAAACCTATATTCAGAGTGTCTATGCCAGTGAGTACAAACCTCTGCCCTTTCTATGATGGAAGAGATCCAGCATAATCATCCTGCCACCAGGTAGCTAGTTGATCATCCTGAGGAATGGTGCTATAGTGAGAGCTCAGTGTTGGTCTCTGCTGCTGGCAAATTGGGCACTCAGCTGTAGCCGTAACCAGATGAACCTTGGTGTGTGAAAGTCGATGTTGCTGAGCCCATGTGTAACCTCCATCCCTGCCACCATGGCCACTCTGTTCATGGTCCCATTGGGCAATGACAGGGGTGGCTGGGGAAAGAGGCTGAGTGGTATCCTATTCACTAGATTATTAAAATCTTCTTCTGCTGAGGTCATCCATTTGTAAGCACTCCCATGGGATACAAATATTTTCACAGGTTTTGACTGCTGAGAGAGATCCATCACATACCTCTTCCACAAATTTCTTTGTCACCAGTTTTTCAATCATGCTTCTTTCAAGTTCCTTACCAACCAAACCGTTGGCTGTAGCCCATGAATCAATATATAATCTCACATCTCACCATTTTTCCTTTCATGCAAAGTGCTCAAAGTTCTGCCCACTGAGAAGAGTTTCCTTCCCCACTGTCCTTCATGGATGTCCTAGAAAGGGGCTGTAGTGCTGCAGCTGTCCATTTTCAGTGGTACCTGCTCATCGTGCAGACCCAACTGTGAACCAGGCCCTAGTCTTCTCTTTCTCTGTCAACTGATCATAGGAAACTTTCCATGAGGCCATCGATGCAGGCTGGGGAAGAGTAGGCAGGGTAGCAGTAGTGGAAACCATGGGCATTTGAGAGACTTCCTTATGTAACTTACCTCTGCCTTCAGGACCTGCTTGAACCTGATCACATATATACCACTTCAATTTGATGATGGAATGCTGCTATGCATGACCCACCTTATATCTTGATGGGTTAGAAAGCACCCTGTTTATGATAGGCAGATGAGGTTGCATGACATCTAGATGACCCATAGTCAAATGTTCAGTTTCTACCAAAGCCCAGTAATAGGCCTCGAGCTGTCTCTTAAAATGAGAGTAGTTATCTACAGAAGATGTCAGGACCTTCCTCCCAAGTCCTAGAGACCTCTGCTGTGATTCACCTTTGGAGTCCTGCCAGAGGCTCCATACAGCATTCCTATCTGCCAATGGCAGCTCAAGCACCATTGGATCTGCTGAGTCATACAGCCCAAGAGCTTGCACAGCAGCCTAGACCTACTGAGAGTCTTCTTCTGTTCTGGATCGCACTCAAAACTGACAACCTTTCAGGTCATTTGATAAATGGGTCAGAATAACAAAACCAAATAAGGAATGTGTCACCTCAAATATCCAAGTAGACCCAAAAGGCATTATGGCTATTTCTTGGTTGTAGGAGTGGCCAAATGCACCAACTTATCCTTCATCTCAGAAGGAATATCTCAACAGGCCCCACAACATTAGAATGCTAGAAATTTTACTGAGGTAGAACGTCCCTGAATTTTAGTTGGATTTATTTCTCATCTTCTCCCATGCAAATATCTTACTGGTAAGTCCAGTGTGTTCACTACTTCTTATTCACTGGGTCCAATTAGCATAATGGCATCAAGGTAATGGACCAGTGTGATATCTTGTGGAAGGGAAAAGGGATCAAGTTCTCCCTAAATAAGATTATGATACAAAGGCGGAAAGTTGATATACCCCTGATTAACACAGTAAAGGTATATTTCTGGCCTTGACGATGAAGGCAAATTGCTTTTGGTGGGTCTTATGAACAGGAATGGAGAAAAAGGCATTTGCCAAATCAATAGTTGTATGCCAGGTATGAGGAGATGTGTTAATTTGTGCAAGCAATGAAACCACATCTGGTACAGCAGCTACAATTGGAGTCACCACTTGGTTAAGCTTATGATAATCGACTGCAGCTCTTCCAGGGGTGTGATATTGTTTTTGATTTACTATTGTTCCAGGTACAGTTGGTTACTTGAAGTATGGATTAAATGGCTTTCATTTGGCCTTTCCCACCATAGTAGCCCTCACCATACCAGTCAGGGAGCCAATGTGGGGTTCTGCCAGCTGTTAAGTATGTCTATACCATTTACACATTCTGGCACTAGGGAAATTACCACAGGATGAGTCCAGGAATCCACTGGACCTGCTGTAAGGGTAACCTGAGCTAAAACTCTATTAATTACCTGACAAACTCCTGCTTTAGCTGGAAGACATCAATGACGTTTTGGGTCCCCTGAAATCAATGTCAGCTCAGACCCAGTATCCAGTAGTCCCTGAAATGTCTGATTATTTCCCTTTCCCCATTACACAGTTACCCTGGTTAAAGGCCAGAAGTCTCCTTGGGGAAGGATGGGAGAAATATATACAACAAAAATTGCTGGTAGTGTAGTGGGGTCCTTTTTCAAGGGTACCCAGCCTGCCCTTTATTCAAGCAGTTCTTGGTCTGTAAATTGGCTAAAGCTGGAAATTGATTGAGGGGCTGTGATTCTCTGTATTTATCATTAAAATTAGTATTTTGTCCATTTGGTTTGGAAGTGTTATGCTTATGTAAATTAGATAAGAATGCAGTAGGTTTCTTATCAATTTCACTTGTAGGAAGACTGTAATTAATGAGTCAGTGTCAGAGCTCTACATGAGTCAGACTATTCTGATTGCTGCTCTGCCTCTGCTGTTCATTACAGTTGCCACACACACCTTGCCTTTGATTGCTGAGTGCTGCCCCTTGGCCACTGAAGCCTCGAGATACAATTATTCCCATTGTATTTAAATTTTGTAGTTGAGTGACTGTGGTTCCCGCTGTTAGAACTGACATACAGAGAATACCAATTACATGACTCTTCAAAGATGCAGGTGCTGCCCTCCCAAATCTATTTCACAAAGCATTGGTCAAGGGTATATCTTCTGGACCCTTCCAGTTGGAATTAGTAGTACTAATGTAATCCACTCTACCATCTCACTCTCCCGAAGCCTTCGGATTCCTTCAACTACATTAAACCAAGGGAGATCAGGCATTTCTAGAGTGCTCACTGCAGGCTGTCTTTTAATCCATACTTCAGGTAACCAAGCAAATAAACTATTAGAATCATTTTTTAAATTCCCTGGTCTGCATTAAATGCAGGGTTCCTACTTAGTGGGCCCAAATCAATAAATTTAGCCTGATCCAACTTTATATTTCTTCCACCATGATTCCATACCCTTTATATCCACACTTAATGCCTGTTCTCCAGATACCTGCTTATATAAATTAGAAAACTCAAGCAGTTCTTTTGGACTGCAGTGCACCTCCTCATGGGTTACTCTGAACCTCATCTTTAGGGGCCTGTCGGGACTTTAGTCTAGTTATACATCTAGAAGCAAACAGGGCTGTTGGGGTGGCTCCTGAGGAGAATCAATGTTATCTTGCCTAGTAACTGCCACAGGGGAGGCCATCACTGTTACCTCAGGTATCACAGGGTTTATCTCCTCAAAGGTGTCAAGATGAGAATATGTATCCACTACTGAGGATGGGGAAGCTGTTTCTTCTGGCAAAATAAGGTTTATCATAATTTACAAGCTCAATGTCCCCAGCTTCATCAGGGTCCTCCTACATGTACCCATTCCAAGTTGCACGGTCTCATTTTTTTCTAATCAATGCACTTACTTTAACAGTAGACACCTGGTTCAGTGTTCATGCACCTTTCTTTGCAGGTCAGCCACTTCCATGATAAGAGCTTGTGTCTGACTTTCCACAATTTCAGCTCTTTCTATATAGGAGAAAATACTCTCATTAAGGGAAATATTAGCAGATTTGAGCTCAATATCTGCTTCTTTTGCCAGGAGTTAGAATCCCTGAGTTCATCATTTTCTTTCATAACTTTCTTCGGTGAACTTAGGAGCAACCAACCAGCTTTATTGTATTCCTTGTTTCTGCACATATAGTCAAAGGTATTAACTAAACTCCTTGCTTGTCATGAGCCATGAATCAGAAGTGTCAAATGCATTTATGTTGCATAACTCTTTAAATAGTTTATGCCTAGGACTATCAGTGTTCTCCATATTATTAGAAGTATAGTCCTTAGAATTTTGGCATCTAATAATATTAAGCAACCAACTCCTGAAACCCTAGAACCAATGAAATAACTACATCCTTAATATTCTGTTCCTCTAGAACCACTTCTGGTATCAAAATGTGTACTAGTTATGGTTCTTTAGAGAAGCGGAACTAGTATAACAGATACATACGTATAAATATATAAAGGGAAGTTTATTAAGGAATATTAACTCACACTATCACAAAGTCTCACAATAGGCTGTTTGCAAGCTGATGAGCAAGGAAGCTAGTTTGAGCCCCAAAGCTGAAGAACTTGGAATCTGATGTTTGAGGGCAGGAAGCATCCTTCACAGAAGAAAGATGTAGGCTGGGAGGCTGAGCCAGTCTTGTCTTTTAATGTTTTTCTGTCTGCTTTATATTCTGGCCAGGCTTGGAGTTGGTTAGATGATGCCCACCCAGAATAAGGGTGGGTCTGTCTTTCCCAACCCAGTGACTCAAATGTTAATCCCCTTTGGCAACACCTTCACAGACACACCCACATTCATTACTTTGCATCCTTTAATTCAATCAAGTTGACACTCAGTATTAATCATCACAGAAAGTGATTTATAACTGTTGGTGTTCATCAATATTTATGTTATTTCCTTCCCTGAAACACAGGAATAACACATTTTATTAGTATCTCTGTAATCAGATCATGCAGAAGTGACATTTGTCACTACAGTATTGAAACCATTCAAAACAAATATGCCCTCTCCATGCTATTTTCTGTCTGCCAGCTGGAAGTAGTGGATACAATGGAATATTCAGACACTAGAAGTTGAGTATCCACCACATGAAAAGAACCTGGGTCCTTGAATATCTGAACATAAAAAATTTCCCATGCTCTGATATTTGGACTACAATGTGAGTAAGAAATAAGCATTAAATTTTGATAACATAAACAAAATTGACAAACCCTGTCTCCATCAAAAATACAAAAATTAGCCAGTCTCATAGCCAGGTCTCTAAAAAATAAATAAAAATAAAAATAAATGTAATGATTTTTTAAAATTACCACAATTTTATGATTAAAAACTCTTAATAAATGAGGAATAGAGGGAAAATACCTCAACATAATAAAAGATATATATTAAAAACCTGCCCTCACAGCTAATACACTTAGTGGTGAAAAAACGAAAGCTTTCCTTCTAAAATCAGGGACAGGTCAATCCCAGTCTTGTTACTTCTAGCCAGAGAAATTAAGCAAGAAAAAAATGCAGCAAAATACTTAGGAATAAACTTAACTGAAGATATGAAAGATTTGTAAACTGAAAACCCCACAACCTGGATGAAATAAATTAAGAAAGCCACAAACAAATGGAAAGACATCCTGTGCTCATAAATTGGAAGACTTAATATCATTAAAAAATTCCATACTACTCAAAGAGATCTGCATATTCGAAACAATCCCTATAAAAATCCCAACAGCATTATTTTCTACAGAAATAGATAAAACAATTCTTTAATCATATGGAATCATATAAGACCAAAAATAGGGCAAATTAATCTTGTGGAAAATTAAACCTGGAGATCTCACCCTTCTGATTTTAAATTATATTAGAAAGCTACAGTAATCAAAACAGTATGGTACTTGCATAAAGACAGTCATATAGGCCAAGGGAACAGAATAAGAAGTCCAGAAATAAATCAATTCATATATAGTCAGTTGTTCTTCAACAAGAATATCAAAGATATACAATGGAAAAAATCATCTTTTGAACAAATATTGTTCAGAAACAGCAAACTAAAACTGTAGTTATCAAGACACTATTTATAATGGCTTAGAGATGTTAGTGCCTTTAATTTCTACTTTTGCCTATCTACATATGAACAGATAAAGGCAAAATGAAATTAAGTTATTAGTTTCTGGTCATATAGCTAATGACTGGAAAGTACTGGCTGTATGGACTGAGATATGAAAACATTAACTATTATACTACCTCCAAATATCTCTTGATATCCTATAGAGCAGATATTTTAATCTTGATCATCTCTCAATTTGTTTTAAAAAGCAGTGACTCTTTATTCTTCTCTACAAATGCTTAACTCACCTTACAAAGTCCATGAAATAAAAATATGAATTTTGTTTGAAACTATGTGACATATTTACTTTTACATTAGGGAAAATCAGCATCATTCAGGAAAGAGGTTACACATCATGGATTAGGTATTCCTTCCAATTATCCAGGTCTCCTTTTAAATCTTAAATTATTTTATACTTTTATCTATAGTGACCTTACACATACTTTGTGGTTTGTTTATGGGAACTATATATTTATTTTTTGCTGTAATGTTTTATGAGATTCATCATTACATTACTAATTGATCTTAATTAGTACACAGAAAAAGACTATTAATATTTAAGTGTTGGTCCTATGTTCAGCCATTTTTAAAAACTCTTTTACTATTCTTTCAACAGTTCATTTTGCTTTATGAACATAAGTAGATAATATCAGTCACTATCTTTCAGTAACATTTTTTTTCTCATTATTTAATTGAGTCTCATTGAATTCAGACTTGGGGCTCAGAAAGTTTGTGCATTCAGTAGTACTTACATATTTGTTTTTTAATGTTTCTTTTTTGAGCTCTTGTCAGAACTTGCTGATCTCTTCTATTTTTCTTCTGTCTTCATAATTCCAAGTTGTTCATTATCATCTTCACATCAGTTGTTTTTGATATTTTGAAACAGGATTTTTCTAATCTCCCTAAAACAAATCTTTATTAAGTAAATGTTTACCAATAAGTGTTTTTGAAGATCTCTAGTGCTAATTTTTTTTCCATTTTTTCTTACTGTTCCTTTATACAACAATGGCAAACAATCAGCCTACTTACCAAGCTTGCTGGAATTGTATCTATTGGGGAACCCTCAAGGACATGAGTGTTATAGGAGGTGCACATGTTCCTCAGAATTGCTTACATACAGGGCAATACAGAGTCCTGTTCAAGATATCACACTCAAGGAGATGTTTTCCAGTCTGGGTGCTGTGGAGTTGCATAAGGCAGAAGAATTGCTTGAACCTGGGAGGTAGAGGTTGCAGCAAGCCAAGATTGCACTACTGTACTCCAGCCTGGGAGACAAAGTGAGACTCCCTCTCAAAAAACAAACAAACAAAAAAAACAAAAACAAACAAAAAAAAAAACCACTGTGTTCCAATCCAAGCCTTATAGTTGCAGCTATATGATATGCATACTGGTGGCAGGCTACCATCAATATTTATCAGTGAGATTGCTACTTGTATGAGTCAACTGAACCACAGCATATGTAGATATTTGGTTAAACTTTATTTTTTAATGATTCTGTGAGGATATTTCTGGATATTAACATTTGAATAGCTAGACTGAGGAAGGCAGATTGCCTCCCTACTTGGCGGAGTCTTACACAATTCACTGAAGGTCTAATTTCTCTCTTTGACTCACTCTTTGAGGTAAGGTATTGGTCTTCTCATGCCTTTGAATGCTGACTCAGGCTTACACTTCACTCTCCTGCTTCTCAGGCCTTTGCACTCAGATTGGCACTACATCAGCTCTCTGGAGTTTGGACTTCGCAGACTCTATACACAGCATGAACCAATTCCTTATAATAAATCTCTTTCTCCCTCTCCCCACTTCTCTCTCTCTCTCTCTCTCTCCATATATATATATATATACACACACACACACATATATATATATATACATATATATATGTATATATATATATGTGTGTGTGTGTGTTAGTATTCAATTTGTATTCTATTGGTTCTGATTCTCTGGGAAACTCTAACAAATATCATTAAGGAAACACTTGCACCTGTCTAGCTAACCAGCTGTGATGGTTTGAGGGCAGGACTAGAGTGTAGGGGATTAGAGTAGAAAATTCAAGCCTCAGGTTTTACCAGGTTGATTATCTTTAACACTGGAACATAAACTGTTTTCATGAAGGTTTGCAATAATACAGCTCTCTCTCTCTCTTTCTGGAAGACCGAATATGGGGGAATTGAGTAAAACTTGACAATTTAACATTTACCTCTGGGTTTTATTTTTTATTTTATTTATTTGTTTTTAATTTTTGATAAAGAAAAACGATGTTGCTCTGCAATCCAGGCATGATCATAGTTCACTGCAGCTTTTAACTCTTGATCTCAAATGATTCTCCTGCCTTAGCCTCCCAAGTAGCTAGGGCTACAAGTACATGCCACCATGCCCATCTCATATTTTAATTTTTGTTTTGTAGAGATGGAGTCTTGTTATGCTGCCCAGGCTAATCTTGAACTATTGGCCTCAAGTACTGCTCTCACCTCAGCCTCCCAGAGTTCTGGGATATAAGCAAAAGTCACTACGCCAATCAACCTCTCAGTTTTAAAGTAAAGGCTAGCAAAATAGGAGACAAAAAATAATATTCTCAAATAAGGGTTATTTTCTTGAACGTGTCAATCTGTATGCTAATGGAATCACATAAGATCGCACCTAAGGAAACTAAAATTGAACAAAATGTTAGCATGTTGCAATAATTCTACACCAGCAGTAGATAACATACAACGAACTGTAAACCACTCAAATTCTTGGTAAAACAATATGAGAATCCTTTAAAGAAATGCCCACAAAAAGAATGAGGGAATTCCCTGGGACCAGGACCAAGGATCTCAAACCAAAAAAAGCTGTAGATAAGTGTTCAGTTCTCACTTGATATTTTAAGGAGAACAGCTAGTTATACTTACATCTAAGTCTGTTAGTTGGGGATGTAATGAGCACAGAATATGTTACTAAATGCAAAATAGAAGCTAAATATTACATAACAATTATGATCTAATTGTAGTGCCTTTAGTCAGTGAGAGGAGGCCCCTGATCAGGGTTCTATGCTGGAGAGCAGAGCCTGCACTAGAATGTAAAACATAAGTTTTACAAAGAAAGTTCTTTAGGTTTTAGGGTCGGGTGCGGTGGCTTAAGCCTGTAATCCTTGCACTTTGGGAGGCCAAAGTGGACCAATCACTTGAGGTTAGGAGTTTGAAACACCATTCCTACTAAAAATACAAAAAAATAGCCAGGCGTGGTGGTGGGCACTGTAATTCCAGCTACTTGGGAGGTGGAGGTGGAGTTTGCAATGAGTCAAGATTGTGCTGCTGTACTTCAGCCTGGGCGACACGGAGAGACTCCTTCTAAGAAAAAAAAAAAATGATTTTAGGAAGTTACAATTGTCAGGATTAGAGTTACATGTTTTCTTTTTGTTAAGTTTGTTATTTGATTTATATTTTTAAATATTTGTACCTATGGTATGCAGAACTCCGTGTGTTTTCTTGTCCAGGGTACACAATTGTTCACAGCAGGTCTATTATCCTGTGGACAAAAGAGACTGTATAATATAACAAAATATTAACAGCTTTGTGTTAAAATTAGTCAATTAGCTGGGTACAGTGGCTCACTCCTGTAATTCTAGCACTTTGGGAGGCAGAGGTGGGCAGACCTCCTGAGGTCAGGATTTCAAGACAAACCTGACCAACATGGTGAATACCCATTTCTACTAAAAATTCAAAAAATTAGCTGGGCATGGTGGTGCATACCTGTAGTCCCAGCTACCTGGGATGTCGAGGCAGGAGAATCACTTGAACCTGGGACGCAGAGGTTGCAGTGAGCTGAGATTGCACCATTGCACTCCAGCCTGGGCAACAAGAGTGAAACTTTGTCTGAAAAATAAATAAATTAAAAAAATTAGTCAATTAAGTTTTACAAAAAAAACAACTATACAGATAAGTATTAAGGGATAAAGTCATAGACCATCCAACAAGACAATTTTTAAATAATTTGTTTTTAACTAGGGATAGCAGTATGTGAACTACTCTCTCTTTCACTAAAATATTTGGAATTATTATTATTGTTATTCAATCAAATAATTTTGAATTGTCTTTCTGAGGTAATTATAAGGTTTTTCTATGAGTTTGGCTTTTTCAAATTTTAAGACTAATCTGATTGGACAAACAATAACCTGGCAATAACAACCAGAATAATATAGGGTTCTAACCAGTGGACATTTCGTTTTACTTTTTCTTTTTTTTTTTTATTGTACTTTAGGTTCTGGGGTACATGTGCAGATCATGCAGGATTATTGCATAGGTACACACATGGCAATATGGTTTGCTGCCTCCATCCCCCCGTCACCTACATCTGGCATTTCTCTCCATGTTATCCCTTCCCAACCTCCCTACCCACTGCTGTCCCTCCCTCGGCCCCCACCAACAGACCTCAGTGTGTGATGCTCCCCTCCCTGTGTCCCTGTGTTCTCATTGTTCAACACCCGCCTATGAGTGAGAACATGTGGTGTTTGATTTTCTGTTCTTGTGTCAGTTCGCTGAGAATGATGGTTTCCAGATTCATCCATGTCCCTACAAAGGACATGAACTTTTTCACCTTTGATAGAAGCAATCACGGCCAGATTGTTCTAAGATTTTCTAGGTCTAGAATACTTTTTGATATCGTTGAATATATATCCCCTCCAAATCTCTTGTTGAAATGGAATGCCCAGTGTTGGAGGTGGGACCTGCTGGGAGGTGTTTGAATCATGGAGCAGATCCCTCATGAATGGCTTAGCACCATCCCTTGGTGATGAGTGAGTTCTTGCTCTGAGATCATGTGAGATCTGGTTGTTTATACATGGATGCTCCCCTCACTTGCCTTTTGCTCCTACTCATTCCCTGTGATGCACCCATCCCTTGTTTATCTTTTGCTATAATTAGAAGCTTCTCAAGGCCCTCACCAGAAGCCTTGGTGCCCATGCTGGGGCATCCTGTATAGCTTGCAGAACCATGAACCAAAATAAACCATTTTTCTTCATAAATTTCCCAGCCTAAGGAATTTCTTTATGTGAGTGCTAAGGAGTAGGGCATTGCCACAACGGTACCTGAAGATGTGGAAGTGGCTTTGGAATGTGTAACAGGCAGAGGTTGCAGCCAGCTATCTGTCAGAGAAAGAAAAAGTATTTTCAGGAGAGGAGTATAAGAGCTGTAGAGCAACCACTTGGTAGAGTGATTAGCATGACTAAAAGGGAGTTAAATCTAATATCCAAGACAATGAGAAAAAGGCTCAAAGACATTTCAGAGATTATCTAGGCAGCCCTTTACATCTCAGGCCCAGAGGCCAAAGAGGAAAGAATGGTTTCAGGACCCAGGCCCAGGGTGCCACTGCCCTGCACAGGCTTGGGACACTGCTCCTGGCAGGCATCCAGGTCACTCTGGCTCCAGCCTTGGCTAAAAGGGCTCTAAGTACAGCACCAGCCACCACTTCAGCGGGTGCAAACCATAAACCTTGGTGGCTTCCATGTGGGCTGAAGCCTGCAGGTACGCAGAATGCAAGAGTGAAGGAGGCTTGCCAGCTCCCACTTAGATTCCAGAGGATGTATGGAAAATACTAAGTGTCAGGAAGAAGGCTGTTGCAGGGGTGGAGCCACCACAGAGAAACTCTATGAGAGTGATGCCAAGGGGAAACATGGGATTGGAGTCCCCACACAGTGATGCCACCGTGCCACTGCCTAATGGAGCTGTGGGAAGGAGGCTGTCACCATCCAGACCAAGAATGGTACAGTCACCTGCAGCTTGCAACCTCAGTGTGGAAAAGCCACAGGCATTTAACTCCAACCTGTGAAAGCAGTCACACAGGCTGTACCCAGGAAAGCCACAACGGCTGCCCAAGGCCTTAGGAGCCCACCTCTTGCACCAGGATGTGGGACATGGAATTAATGAAGATTTTACTGGAGTATTAATATGTAATGACTGTCCTCTTGGATTTCAGACTTGTGTGGAGTCTATTATCCCTTCTTGTGTTTCATTGGGTATTTATTCCCAGTTTCTCCATTTTGAAATGGGAATATATACCCAATGCCTGTATCACCATTTTATTGTGGGAATATTAACTTATTTTTGATATCATAGGCTCATAGGTAGAAGAAACTAATCTCCAGATGAGGCTTTGGACTTGGGAGTTGGGACTTGAGACTTCTGAATTAATTCTGGAATGAGTTAAGACTTTGGGGGACTGTTGGGAAGACATGATTGTATTTTGAAATGTGAGAAGAACATGAGATTTGAGGGTCCAGGGACAGAAAAATATGGTTTAGATATTTGCCTCCTCCAAATCTCATGTTGAAATGTAATCCCCAGTGTTGGAGATGGGGCCTTCTCAGAGGTGTTTAGATCATGATAGCAGTGGAAGGTATCTGAGTCACACTGCAACAAAATACATTAGTGATAGTGAATTTGTATGCGTCTGTAGCAACCTCAGTTCTTGCCTTCTCAGAAGAAAGAATTTGACTGAGGGGCATAAAGTATTAGAAGAGAACAAGGCAAGTTTTAAAACAGGAATGAAAATTTATTTAAAAGCTTTACAGCAGGAACAGAAGAAAGAAAAATACACTTGGAAGAGGGCTAAGAGGGTGACTTGAAAGACAAGTGTGCAGTTTGACCTTTCAACTTTGGGTTATGTGCCATATTAGTCTCTTTACATGCTGCTGATGAAGATTGGGTGATTTACAAAAGGAAGAGTTGTATCGGACTTACACATGGCTTGGGAGGCCTCACAATCATGGCAGAAGGTGAAAGCCTTGTCTCACATGGCAGCAGACAATATAAGAAATTGTGCAGGGAAACTCTTCTTTTTAAAACTATCAAATCTCATAAGACTTATTCTCTATCACAAGAACAGCATAGGAAAGACCTGCCCCAATGATTTAACTACCTCCTACCCTATCCCTCCCACAACACATGAGAATTCAAGATAAGATTTGGGTGGGGACACAGCCAAACCATATCATTACACTTCTGGTCCCTCCCAAATCTCATGTCCTCATATTTAAAAACCAATCATGACTTCCCAACAGTCCCCAAAGTCTTAACTCATTTCAGCATTAACTCAGAAGCCCACAGCCTGAAGTCAAAAGTCTCATCTGAAACAAGGCAAGTAAGTCACTTCTGCCTATGAGCATGTAAAATCAAAAACAAGTTAGTTATTTCCTAGATACAGTGGGGGTACAGGCATTGGCTAAACAGAACCATTCCAAATGGGAGAAATTGGCCACAATGCAAAGGGTACAGGCCCCATGTAAGTTCGAAATCCAGCAGAACAGTCAAATCTTAAAGCTCCAAAATGATCTTCTTTGACTCCAAGTCTCACATCCAAGTCACACTAATGCCAAAGGCAGATTCCCATGATCTTGGGCAGCTCTGCCTCTCTGGCTTTGCAGGGTACAGCATCTGTCCTGGCTGAGTTCATGGGCTGGCATATAATGTCCACAGCTTTACCAGGCACATGGTGCAAGCTGTCAGTAGTTCTACCATTCTGGGGTTTGGAGGATGGTGGCCCTCTTCTCATAGCTTCTCTAGGCAGCACCCCAGTTGGGACTCTGTGTGGGGGCTCCAACCCCACATTTCAGTTCCACACTGCCCTCCAGAAGCTCTCCATGAGGAAACTGCCACTACAGCAAACTTCTGCCTGGGCCTCCAGACACTTTCCATACGTCTTCGGAAATCTAGGTGGAGGTTCCCAAACCTCAATTTTTGACTTCTGTGAACTTGCAGACTCAGCACCACATGGAAGCTGCCAAGGCTTGGGGCTTCCACCCTCTGAAGCAATAGCTCAAGCTGTGTACTTTGGCCCTTTTTAGTCATGGCTGGAGTGGCTGGAACACAGGACACCAAGTCCCTAGACTGCATACAGCAGAGAGAGCCTGGGCCCAGCCCACAAAACCATTTTTCCTTCTAAACCTCCAGGCCTGTGATGGGTGCGGTTCCCATGAAGACTTCTGACATGCCCTAGAAACATTTTTTTTCCATTGCCTTGGGGATTAACATTTAGATCCTGGTAACTTGTTTAAATTTCTACAATCAACTTAAATTTCTCTTCAGAAAATGAGATTTTCTTTTGTATCACATTGTCAGGCTGCAAATTTTCCAAACTTTTATGCTCTGCTTCCATTATAAAACTGAGTGCTTTTAATGGCACCCAAGTCACATCTTGAATGCTTTATTGCTTAGAAATCTCTTCTGCCAGGTACCCTAAATCGTCTGTCTCAAGTCTGAAGTTCCACAGATCTCTAGGGCAGGGGCAAATGGCCACCAGTCTGTTTGCTAAAACGTATCAAGAGTCACCTGTGCTCCAGTTCCTAACAAGTTCTTTATCTCCATCTCAGACCTCCTCAGCCTGGATTTCATTGTCCATATCATTATCAGCATTTTGGTCAGAGCCACTCCACAAGTCTCTAGGGAGTTCCAAACTTTCTCACATTTTTCTATCTTCCTCTGAGCCTTCCAAACTGTTCCAATGTCTGCCTGTTACCCAGTTGCAAAGTCACTTCCACATTTTCAAGTATCTTTTCAGCAGCACCTCACTCCTGGTACCAACTTATTGTATTAGTCCATTTTCATGCTGCTTATAAAGACATATCTGACACTGGGCAATTGACAAAATAAAGATTTTTATTGAACTTACAGTTCCATGTTCCTGGAGAGGCCACACAATTATGATGGAAGGTGAAAGGCATATCTCACATGGCAGCAGACAAGAGAACTTGTACAGGGAGACCTCTTTTTAAAACTATCAGATCTTACGAGACTTATTCACTATCATGAGAACAGCACTGGAAAGACCCACCCTATTATTCAATTACCTCCCTCCAGATCCCTCCCACAACATGTGGAATTCAAGATGAGACTTGAGTGGGGACACAGCTAAACTATATCCTATACATTGGCACACTTCTAGAATCTTATGTTATCTCTCTTCTGATTCTTCCCTTGGGGTGAGCTGTCCACATGTGCAATTCCCTGCTAGCACTTGAGAGGGGAGCATGTGCAGTGTGTTTGCAGGTGACATAAACCTCTTCTCTTACTAGCCAGATGTCCCTAGGAGGTCATATACCAGTTAATTACTCTGCCATCTTGCCTCTTTTTTCTTTTATTCTAAGACTAAGTCTTGCTCTGTGGTGCAGACCAGAGTGAAGTGGGTGTGATCTTGGCTCACTAAAACCTCCATTCCCTGGTTCAAGTGATGTTTCTGCTTCAGCCTCCTCCCTAGCCACTGAAATTACATGTGTATGCCAGCATGCCTGGCTAGTTTTTTGTATTTTTAGTAGAGACAGGGTTTTACCATGTTGTCCAGGCTGGTCTTGAATTCCTGAGCTCAGACAATCCATCTGTCTCGGTCCCCCAAAATGTTGGGTTTACAGGTGTGAGCCACTGTGTATGCCCCCATCTTGCCTCTTAATGCACATGTCTGAACCCACTTCTCAGACTCCTGAGATCCTATCTGGAAGCTGCTAATCAACAATTTCAGGTGTTTTTAGCTATTGGGAGACTGCTTTTCTCTGACACCACCTGTGACCAATTAATATTATTTTATAGAGAGGCAGTGTAACAACTGCCTGACCATCACCTGATGGTTGTGTGACATTCCTTGTGAGGTTAGAGGAGTCCTCTGCTGCCCTGCTTATGCCTACCTGCCCACTGTAACAATGAGGACAGATCCTTCATGAATAGCCTACCACTATCTCTGTGGTGATGAGTGAGTTCTGTCTCTGAGTTCAAGCAAACTGTTTAAAAGTGCATGGCACTTCCTCTCTCTCTCTCGCTCTCTCTCTTCTGCTATTGCCATGTGACACACCTGCTTCTCATTTGCCTTCTACCATAATTGGGGGCATCCTTAGGGCCTCATCAGAAGCAGATGCCAACACCATACTTCCTGTACAGTCTGCAGCAACGTAAGCCAAAATAAACCACTTTTCTTTATCAATTATCAAACCTGAGGTATTTCTTTATAGGGATGCAAATGGACTAACACATTTGTCCACCTCCCAAAATGATCCTGACAATTCTAGATGGGAATATATCTTCTGGGTATTCAGGTAAGGACCATACCAACTACACTGTTCAGAGAAAAAGGCTTGCTTTGATTTGTTTCATAGCTTTTTAAGGCATAAGTTTAAAGTTATCTTGTCTGTATTAGATAAAAGAAATGTAGAAATGTGAATACAATTAAGCAGTACTATTATATATGTGTTTTCTTCCTAACAAATATGACATGAATTAAAATTGTACTCCAATAAAAGAAGAAAGTGAAACATAAAGATCAATCTAGAAAAGAATATGAGCTATTTCATTTTTGGAAACATTAACCGGCTTTCTAAAACCGTTTAGTATCTCTTTCTCTAAATGTCACTTACCTGAAGCTATTCAAAGAAATTATTCACTCACCCAATTCCACATGAGTCCAACACATTAAAATTATTTTTGGATCCCTTGAGCTTAATTACTCATATATGTGAAGCTAGGCTAGAATTTGCCTGGACTGTTGAGGCATTATCACTTTGTAGTCAAACTAATGTTTGTCACCTTTCATCCTACTCTGAATTTATTTGATATGAAAGTAAAAAGAAAAAAAGTGATAGTAGATCATGAAAAAGTGACGTGATGAAAATGAAGAGATGATAGGATATAGTTTCAGGGGTTAGTAAGAGGAAAACAAAAACTGAAAAGAGGTTTCAGAGATATGAGACCCAGCATTGACCAATGACTGCATAATTCCTGGGCTGCAAATAAGTCAGTGACCCCAGATTTTAATTATATTAGTGAAAATGTCACTACTCAGGAGGCTGAGGCATGAGCATTGTTTGAACCTGAGAGGCAGAGGTTGCAGTGAGTTGAGATTGTGCCACTGCACTCAGCCTGGGTGACAGAATGATGCTATTTCAAAAGAAACAAACAAAAAAAATGTCAGCTACACTCATAAAATTGTTTTCAAATGACATCTGTCTGTCAAAACTTATATATTTCTTCTTTCAAAAATGTAAGTATTTTAGAATTACGTAATAATCATTGGTTATAATCAGTTCAAATAAGAGAGACTTTAAAGTACCTAGGGATTGGTTTTCATTCATAATCCTTAGGGAAGTTATTCTAAAACTAAATTGCTTCTCTAGTAACTAAATATTTACTGTAAAACCATTTCAAACCACTTCTGAAACAAAGCAGCAGCCCAAACACTTTTGGCTTTGGTTTAGTATCTCATCATGATATAATATTTCTATTATCAGATAATAAGCCTTCATTATCCAGAGGATTACCTGCCTACAACATGATTTATTTACTTAAAGTGTACTTATAGTTTGTTCAAGTATGTGTGTTAAAATCCATCTTTCAGAAGACAGAACTTTGGGGAAATCTTCACTTTCTCCCGGAGGCCAATGCCCATATACTTTGGAAGTGAACAAAAATTTGCTAGAGAAGTTTTTATCTCATGAACAAACAGTCCCTGACATTAGAAAATATATATAATTTCAACAAACAGGAAAAATCCTTATGCAATATTTATCAAATTCAACCAGAATTTTTACTGGAGGAAAATTATAATGTTAACAACATATGTTAGAAAATTATCTAGATTAAAACAAATTTGCTAACATAACCAAGTTAATAAGTTCAGAAATAAAGTATAAACTCAAAGAAAAATGCAATAAGAAAAGTAAAATAAATAAGGAACAAATAATATAATTAAAGAGAAATAATCAAATAAAAATATCACTTTCTAACATGGCTAACAAAAAATAGACTTGTAGGAAAAGTGATCAAGAGAAATACGGAAAGAAAAAGTCATATGGTAATAGCCAAAACCAAAAAGTAGGGCAAGGACATGAATAAATTAAAATATTAAAATAATTAGAAAATATTTTGATCAACTTTGTGATAATATAAAAAGAAACTCAACCACAACTGGTAGACAGGCCTCAACCACAATTGACACTCCCAGCTTTGGAAGCTCTAGCCAGAGCAATCAGGCAAGAAAAAGAAATAAAGAGTATTCAATTTGGAAAGCAGGAAGTCAAATTGTCTCTATTTGCAGATGACATGATTGTATATTTACAAGACCCAACTGCCTCAGCCCAAAATCTCCTTAAACTGATAAGCAACTTCAGCAAAGTCTCAGGATACAAAATCAATGAGGAGAAATCACAAGCATTCCTATACACCAATAACAGACTAAAAGAGAGCCAAATCAAGAGCAAACTGCCCTTCACAATTGCTACAAAGAGAATAAAATACCTAGAAATACAACTAACAAAGGATGTAAAGGACCTCTTCACGGAGAACTACAAAACCACTGCTCAACAAAATAAGAGAGGACACAAACAAATAGAAAAACATTCCATGTTCATGGTTAGGAAGAGCCAATATTGTGAAAATGGCCATGCTGCCCAAAGTAATTTATAGATTCAATGCTATCCCCATCAAGCTACCTATGACCCTCTTCACAGAACTGGAAAAAATCACGTTAAACTTCATATGGAACCAAAAGAAAGCCCACATAGCCAAGACAATCCTAAGCAAAAAGAACAAAGCTGGAGGTATCATGCTACCTGACTTCAAACTATACTACAAGGCTACAGTAGTCAAAACAGCATGGTACTGGTACCAAAACAGAGATATAGACCACTGGAACAGAACAGAGGCCTCAGAAACAATGCCACACATCTACAACCATCTGATCTTTGACAAACCTGACAAAAACAAGCAATGGGGAAAGGATTCCCTGTTTAATAAATGGTGCTGGGAGAACTGGCTAGCCATGTGCAGAAAGCAGAAACTGGACCCCTTCCTGACACCTTACACTAAAATTAACTCCAGATGGATTAAAGACTTAAATGTAAGACCTAACACCATAAAAACCTTAGATGAAAACCTAGCAAAACCATTCAGGACATAGACATAGGCAAGGACTTCATGACTAAAACACCAAAAGCATTGACAACAGAAGCCAAAATAGACAAATGGGATCTAATTAAACTCCAGAACTTCTGCACATCAAACGAAACAATCATTAGCATGAACTGGCAACCAACAGAATGGGAAAAAATTTTTGCAATCTACCCATCTGATGAAGGACTTATATCCAGAATCTACAAATAACTAAAACAGATTTACAAGAAAAAAACAAACAAACTCATTCAAAATTGGGAAAGGGTATGAACAGACACTTTTCAAAAGCAGACTTGTATGAGGCCAACAAGCATATGAAAAAATGCTCATCATTACTGGTCATTAGAGAAATGCAAATCAAAACTAGATTGAAATACCATCTCATGCCAGTTAGAATGGCAATCATCAAAAAATCTGGAGACAACAGACGCTAGAGAGGATGTGGAGAAATAGGAACACTTTTACACTGTTGGTGGGAGTGTAAATTAGTTCAGCCATTGTGAAGACAGTGTGGTTGTTCCTCAAGGACCTAGAAATAGAAATTCCATTTGACCCAACAACCCCATTACTGGGTATATATCCAAAGGATTATAAATCGTTCTATTATAAAGACACTTGCACACATATGTTCACTGAAGCACTGTTTACAATAGCAAAGACTTGGAACCAACCCAAATGCCCATCGATGACAGACCGGACAGGGAAAATGTGGCACATATACACCATGGAAGACTATGCAGCCATAAAAAAATGGTGAGTTCGTGTCCTTTGTAGGGACATGGATGAACCTGGAAACCATCATTCTCAGCAAACTGACACAGGAACAGAGAATCAAGCACTGCACATTCTTACTCATAGGCAGGTGTTGAACAATGAGAACACATGGACACAGGGAGAGGAGCATCACATACTGAGGTCTGTGGCCAGGGTTGGAGGGGGACTAGGGGAGTGACAGTGGGGGTAGGGAGTTGGGGAGGGATAACATGGGGAGAAATGCCAGATATAGGTGATGGGGATGGAGACAGCAAACCGCATTGCCATGTATGTACCTATGCAACAATCCTGTATGTTCTTTACATGTACCCCAGAACCTAAAATGCAATAAAATTATACATATATATATATATATGAAGAATAACACCTCAATAAAATTCAAATGCCAAGTTTAGCATTTTCCATAGCAGTTACATTTGTAGTTGTGACATACTTTTTTATGAATACTAAAACTGTAAGGTTTCATGTGGATAAGCAAATCCAACTACACTGTGGTCATTATGGATCTCTGACAGGTGATTTATTTTCCGTTTGACACTTTCAAAAATTCCTTAATCACTAGGTGTGAATTTCATGTGTTTGCCTACAGGACTTTCTCAATAGCAGGTTTAAATTTTCAGAACACAAAAAGCCAAAAGAAAAACTGCAGAATGAGAATGCCAAAATCAAATAGAAAAAATAGTGATAAGAAAAATATTAAGAATTTCACCTTAAAAGCAGAACAATGATTGCATTTAACTGAATGTGACTTCCAAGTCATTATCTCTTCCCTGGATGCTTACAATCATCTTTTTACTGGTCATTCTGCTTCCAATTTCCACTCACTCCAATCTCTCATACTCTACTCTTAAATTATCTTTCTGAAGTTCAACTCTGATTGTGTCATTCCTCAGCTCATAAACCTTCAATGACTCTTCATTCTCTGAAACAAGAAGGACCCACTTGAACCTGGCATTCAAACCCCAAACTTGCTTTCCAACTCTTATTTTATGACCCTTATAGTCCAATTGCCCTTATGGCCTTTATAGTTCCATCAATTGGAATAACTCCTGTTTTATGGGTGTACCCTGGATATTCCTACCTCCAAGTATTCGGTCCCCTGGTTTCTATTCTGGAAATTTCTGTACATATAAGTCCTACTCAATTATACAAGCTGAGTTCATATACCACCTGTTACAGACTGAATTATTTCTCCCCATATTTTATATGTTGGAGCCCTAACCCTCAGTGTGATTATATTTGGAGTTAGGAAACCTTAGAGAGGTAATTAAGGTAATTAAAGTTAAATGGGGTCATACGGGTTGGACCCTAATCCAATAGGACAGATGTACTTATATGAAGAGGGAGAGACACCAGAAATCTCTCTGCATGTACACAGAGGAAAGGCCACATAAGGACACGGCCTTCAAAGAAGGTCACTGTCTACAAGCCAGGAAGAGAGGCCTCACTGGAAAGCAACCCTGAACACACCTTGACCTTTGATTTCCAGCATCCAGCACTGTAAGAAAATACAATTCTGTTGTTTAAGCTGTTCAGTCTGTGGTATTGTTATGGCAGCTGAGCAAACTAATAACCATTTCCTCTGCAATTCCTCCCTGATCATCACGCTTTCCCCTTCCTTTCTTCTCCTGGCACTTGATTTGTGTCTACATAATAGCACTTATCATGTCCCAGGATTAATTATAGTAATTTAGTGTAGCATTTAATATTTGATTTGGTCCAAATAAGACACGGTTTCATTGTTAGCTAATGTAAATGCAATTGCGATCTCTGAGTTTAGGTATAGTATTTAGATTCCTTGCTCAAAAGGATCCAACCTTAGATTCTATCTTTCGGTGTTTGCTCAGCCTAGCACTTTCATCCTGAAAGTCACCTAATTGTTCAAGCTGGCTGATAAAGCTGAAGTCATACATATTCTAGGAAATAGCAGAAAGGAAGTGAGAAGGAAATGAATGAAAAGGCCCTCCTCTCAAATGAATTAGCTCCCCTTCGGAAGCCTTCCAGAAATCGGAAACAATACTTGTGCTTGCTTTTCATTAACCGGAATCTAATAATATGTAACACCTAATTGCCAGGGGTGTGCAGCCATTTAGCTAGATGTTAAAAAGGAATATTTATTAGTAAATAGGAGTCTCTGTCATATTTATGTTCATTGTTTATCATTTCTAGAAGCCTGTAAGTTCCTTATGAGCATGTTAATTACATTTATGCATCTCAAAATGTTTGTATCACTAAGTAGATCCTACTCATTTCCTGCTACCTGCTCAGATTTATGTATATCCTAAGTCTTTTGATAGTAACACTGTCGTTCTGCTGTAAATGTTGTATTTTATGTTAAATTTTCTCAAGATTGGGATTTCCACTCATTGCTTACAAGGGTTATAAAGTCTATTTGTCTAAACCTTTCCAAGGCAGAAAATTCTTGGTATGGCTAGTATCTCCTTTTGTTTCTTATAACTTCACAAAGGACCATAAGAGCAGATCTTTATTTTTTTAAACAAAGGACATAGCTTGGGTATATTTCCACGCAAGGAAATCCTTTTCTATTATAAATTTGATGACTTTAGCACCATCAGATGACCATCCATTTCCTCCCAAAGATAGTGGCAAGGAGGAATGGGCAAGATGCTTTTTTTTTATATATAACTTGTTGAAGAGCCCACCCTCTTCTTTGGGATGATGCTAAGTGCAAAGTACTTGCCCTGTTCCTTAGATTGTTGTCTATCAACTCTTCTCCTACTTTTTCTTCACTTTGCTCCCTTATACTCCAAACCAGTATTAGAAATCACAAACCAAGGTGAAGGGTATATGAGATTGACATTGGTGATGGGGTGAAGTTATATGAGAGAGGTTAATCCCCACTCTACCAATCCTTATTTCGATGTCCCAATTTGTGCAGGTACAGGGAACATACAACTGCATCTGGCAGAGGCAAAATTTAGAAATAGAGCTAGCTACCTCCTTGTCTTCCATTTCATATTTGAACTGAGCCAATGGAAGGTTGATTTAATGGTTTTCCTAATGGACAGATGGTAAGACTTCCTTTAGACTCTTCTAGTCCTTAATTGTGCTCACAAGGGTCTAAGTCTCTGTTGGATTTTTCTCTGCCAAAGGCATCCTGAAACACAACACAATCTCTCTGGCATGGCTCTGAACTCCACTGTACCTTTCTCCTGTGAGTACAATAAACACAGAAGTATTCATGCCCTTGCAAGGGATTTTTGCCAGGTCTAACAGAAATACCTAGAGAAATAGAAGCATATCGGTTTGTTTATACTAACTACTCCTTTCTCCAACGTATCCAATCAGGTTTACAGCAAATAACAGATGTTGTTAATAAACTGGTAAGAACCACTATTATGCCCATTTTCCCAGAAGTGCAACTGAAGGATTTTCTGTGAATATGGTAACAAGTGACAAATTGTTCACGTCTATTTTTCATGAAATGTTTTGACTGCTGAAGTTGTTCTATAGCAGTTCATTAAAGGACCCATAAAATATGTAAGTTTACATTTTATAAAAAGATCATCAGGAATTTCTTGGCTGATAGTATTCTTGTATTAAGCATCTGTTTTCTATTTTCTAAAGGTTTGCAGCAGTGGTTGTCCAATTGTATATTAAAAATAGTTGATTTAAGCAGGATAAAAACATTGTAATTTCTTATTAAAGATTAGTAACCCACCAATGAAGCTTTCTTAGAAGCAACCAGCAATGTGTACGTAGCACATCTGGTTTCAAAATATTAAAAAATGATAAACACCCACCGATATAATCCATCTGTTCTCTCTATCTGCAAATTGTCTTATTTTAAAAACTAGGACATGCACTGAGCTTAACATTACACAAAGCTGAAGAATTTTGCTCTTCCATGTCTAGGCAGTAATGAATGGTTGAGGTCAGCTTTGGAGGAATGTCATGTTTATGACCACATATGAAGGCATTCTGGAAAATTAGCTAAAACTTTATTATGACATAAAATAGGCTGTCCTTCCCTTAAAATTGTGGGTAAAATCAAGGTGAATAGAATATTGAAAATCACAAGCTAATATTTTTGATCAAATAGTGTCAAGAGTTCAATGATGATGATCAGCTTGACACTATTAATATCAGCTACCATTTATTAAACAATGTTTAATTTGTGCCAAGCACTATGTCAAGCACTTTACATGCATTATCTCATTTAGTCCTTATAACAACTTATTTGAATCCCATTTTGGAAAAGAAAACTAAAGCTCAGACAGTTAGGTGGTTTATCCAAGGCTACATCACTAGTGCATGGTTATGCCATGATTTCTATTTGGGCGGCGTGACTGCAGTGTCCATTCTCTTGTGCTCTTAGTGATATGACACAAAATACCTTTTAAAAACACTTTAAGTTTCCTTAGAGTTAATAGTTTTTTTCTAAGAGCCATATCTCTAAGATATTAAGAACCCCTTGTCTCCAACCTGCGTCTCATCCATAAATTCATTAGGTGATAACATGAACAATGATAATGATAATAATTAACATTTGTTTGTGTTACGGTGTTTCAAATATTTTTCTAATCTCTTTAAAAATTAATTCAGTCCTCGTAACCCTCCAAGATAGGCACATTTGTTATACCTCCTCTTGACCCTTTTCAAGTAAGAAAAATGAGGCATAAGAGTTAAATAATTAGCTCAGATCATATAACTAGAATGTGAAGGTCCTAAGATTTGAACTCAGGAACTCTGGCTCCAAATCTATACCCAAAATCATTATACATGTACCACCCATGTTCCAGGAGCCATGCTAAGTGGTAGATATACAACAATGAATAAAACATGGTCAGCCAGGCACAGTGGCTCACACCTGTAATCCCAGCACTTTGGAAAACTGAGGAAGGTGGATCACTTGAGGAGTCTGAGACCAGCCTGGCCAACATAAAGAAACCCCGTCTCTACAAAAAATACAAAAAAAAATTAGCTGGGTGTGGTGGTGCGCACATGTAGTCCTGGCCACTTGGGAGGCTGAGGCAGGAGAATTGCTTGAACTCAGGAGGTGGAGGTTGCCATGAGCTGAGATCTTGCAGCTGCACTCCAGACTGGGCAACAGAAAGAGACTCCATCTCAAAAACAAAACCAAACAAAAAACAAACAACACGGTCAGCTTATTTCAGTTAGCATAATGTTTTCAAAGTTCATTCATGCTGTAGCACATATCAAAACTTCAGTCTTTTTTATCAATGAAAAATATTGCATTGTATAAATATATCACATTTTGTTTATTTATCTGTTGATGAACACTTGGGTTGTTTTCACCTTTTGGCTATTGTGAAAAAATGCTGCTACAAACATTGGTTTACAAATATCTGTTTTCAAGTCTTTCATGTATTCACCTAGAGAAATAAAATAATGTAACAGTAAAAAGAAAAAAATTTCCATGTCTTTGGGGGAGTCACATTTTAGTACAAGATGACAGAAATTTAAACTGGTGATTAAAATAACATGATATATGCTATATTGTCATTAATGTAAGGTGCTAGGAGAACTAGAAAATTAGTCTGGGGTGTAGAAATTTAGAAAAGACTTCTCAGATGGCATTTGAGCAAATTCTTAAAGGATGAGCAGATATTCTCAAGGATGAAGGTGGTGGTTAATAGGATTGAGAGTAAAGAGAGGGCAGGATGGTGAAGAAAATATTTCAAACTAAGGAATGCTCATGAACAAAGGCTCAAAAATGTGCCCAAACCGAACTGTGAAGGTTAATTTTATGTGTCAACTTGCTGGGCCACAGGTTTCCCAGATATGTGGCCAAACATTATTCTAGGTGTATTTGTGAGGGTAATTTCAGATCAGATCAGCTTTTGATTGATGGATTGCCCTCTAGAGAGGGTAAAGCAGTTGCTTTCCCTAATTTGGGTGGCCATCTAATCAGTTGAAGTCCTGAACAGAACGAAAGACTGATCCTACTGCAAGAGGAAACTCCTTTTGCTCGATCTGGGTCATTGGTCTTTTCCTGCCTTCAGACTCTAATAGAGACATTGGCTCTTAGGTCTTGAGCCTGCTGGCATTTAAATTGGCATTTACACCATTTCTCCCCCGGGTTTCCAGCTTGCTAACTACAGATCTTGGGAATTCTCAATCTCTGTAATCACACCACTACCTTATAATAAATCCTTTTCTCTCTCTTTCTTCCTTTCTCTCTCTCATATGTATTTGTACCTTGTTGGTGCTAGTTCTCTGGAGAAACCTGACTCATATACTGACACATTATAGTTTGGTGTGGCTACATGTGAAGTCTGTGAGTGGAGGTGATGGGGTATGCTCTTTCATGGTTTCTAGGATTAGAAACTTTACACTCACTTTAGACAATTCTCTCTTCTTTACCTATTATGTTTCCAGATTCTGTTGACTCATCTTCAGAATGATATCTTAGTTCTTGGCTTGTTACTATAGCACCCAGTACCCTTTGGCGTTTGACTCTACCTTAGCTTTCGGCTCCCTCTTCATGCCTGGCTATTACCTATTACCTATTACTGGCATGTTCCATCACATGCACTTTCCTCCCTTGGTTAACTGTTCATGCTGCTTCCTCTTCCAGGGTTGCCCTTTTCATATCTGTGTGACTACACTAAATTCATGCCTAAAGGTTAATGAAACAATCATACTTCATAAGGGTGGAGAGTTCTATTACTGCTCTGTTCATGGTTGTATCCCAATGTCTAGGATAGTGCTTGGAACATGAGAAAGACAGAGATACAGAGAGAGATAAAGGTTGAATGGTAATAAACGGACAGCATTCAGAACCTAGGATGAATTGTCAGAGCATTTCTGCTCCACACATACCCTTCACAGTTTGGTTACATGAACTCAAATTCATTTGGGTTTATGTCACTTGCCGCTGAAAAAGCTCTGGCTAATCCACTGTCTATAGAGGTCTGGCCATTAAAAGTATGGAAAGAGATTTGTTACCAAAAAAAAATGGTCACAGGAACGAGAGTCCAGCCTTCTCTACCGCCTCATGCTCTTCCTGTCCTTTAGGAGATGTAAACACTAAAATTCTCCTCTAATCACAGGACCACTTTGAGCATTGGAGAATATCTTATCTCTGGGTGCATTTTGAAAAAGGATGTTCACTAAAAGCTAAAAGAAGCACTTTATAGTCAATGTATGAATCAACTACTCTTTTAAGATAGCAGACTGTCATCCTATTTGAAATGGAGGCTGTGCCTTGGCTCATGTTTGATTGTGTCTAAAATGATGTTTTACATTTATCACAAAAAAGGTCTCATCATCACATTGCTTATTTAATCCATTATGTTTGATTCCTTTGTACTAGTAAGAAAAAAATAACCATCTCATCACTTAGGGTTTCCATAATGGTTTTGTTTTGCAAAACAAACAATTTTTAATATTTAAAAAGAAATATTATGGCTAAATATTCTTTTGGTTTGCACAAAAAGAAAATTGGACCCCTTTTCAGATATAATACATGTAAATAGAAGTTAGGATTATTATAGCTCTGGACTCCTGTTTTTATATCCTAATTGCTTTACAAGTGAATTAATGAGATAGCATTCTCTTCTAACCAGTGAAAATTTCTAATTCAGAATGAATTTTCAAAGCGTTTTAATAAAGAGAATTTTTCTGGATGGGCGTTTGTGCATAATTTCTCCTTGAATACCCAAGTTATAAAATACAACTTTTTAAAAATATGTTCTGGCAGCCCATAAATAAGGGACCTATTTCAAAATTAGATTTCTACTGGAGCCATTCCTCAGGTTGAAGGACAAAAAGACAAAAAGCAATAAAAGCACAGAAAGAATGTACTGAACATTATTCCTTGGGCTGCAGTTAGACTTTGGTATGAATAATTCAAAATTCTTCCTTACATTAGTTTCATGTTGGTGCTACAGGTTATAGAGTGTCCTAAAGAATTATTTCAGTCCTTGTATTACAGGTAAATCATAAAACAATATGAGATCTATCATCAAGTGACCTCTAAGTCTGCCTTTGAAATCTAAGGTACTTACTAAGGTCTCTCATTAGGAAGGATATCCTCCTTAATTACTCGGCCTGTCTTCAACGTGATATAAATAATGTGAAAATCTTCTGGTTCCCTTTCTCTCCAGTATTTTGTTTCTTCTTTTTAGAATGTAAAGAGTCTTCACATATTTTACTTATTTTAAATCTAAAGCATTTTTATTAATGGGGGAAACATAAAAGTCTTCAAAGAGGGAAGCAGAGATGGAAAGAACAAGCCACTCCTAGTCCTAGATGACAGGGACTCAAGACACAGACCAGAACACAGGCATCCTGGCTCCTAGCTCATAGTTCTTACGGACTTCTATGCTGCCTTCCTCTTTTTAGAGCACAGTTCCACATAAATACATAAAGCTCCTCAAAGTTTATTTCAAAGCATAACTCTTCAGGTAAGCCAATGAAAAAACGGTCATTAATAAGCCTATGAACGGAGGTAAGCTCGCGCTTTGTTAATAGGAGTAGACTGGAGATTTCTAATACAATGTTCCTAGGCCCTATACTCTGAACTGCCACAGAAAGTCATTAAGAGAGTCCTTTATGCTTCAATGGCTCTATAGCTGTTAGTATTGTGTGGATTTTTAAGGACATTTAAATTTTCTTCAACCAAATAATAATATCTAAGAATGCTCCTTGGTATTTTAATAAAGCAGATGCTCAAATTTCTTTCAAACAGTGATATTATTTAATGCAGTGAAAGTGAGAATGAAATAATGATTTGCAAGATATTAATATTCCAGAATCCAGGCTTTAATATTTACTGATCTCTTCAGGAGGAGCTCATGGTTTTTCTCTTTCCTGCTTCTACCTTTTAAAAATTCTTCAGTGGAAAAAGAATTGTTTTTGGTGTTGATTGACAAGTTTGATTACTAACGTATTATCTTCTCCAAAATTCCAGTAAAGCTTCTGTTGTGATAAAAATAAATAAGAAACCAGCAAGCCCAATTTTATTATTTATACACTGTCACTATTCTCCTCATTCCATTTGCATGACATTTGATTTCAAGTATCAGCCCAGCCACATTTTTGTTTATAATGCAGTGACATTATCAAGATGTAGATAGTTGAGTCATGCAATACGCTTTTCTCAAATAGTAGTTTGATAGCAGGAAATGTTAAGGCCTTTTGATAGAGAAACAATACATTATGAATTTCCCTCACTACATGTTTGCTTATGGAGTATATTTCAAAAATTTCTCTATAATCTCATGTGTAGGCATCAGATCCTGGAGCCAGTGAAAATACAAATGCTTTAGAATATATATTAGGAATATTTGTTTTTTCCAAGCTCAGAAGAGAAATAGCAATATTTTAGTTGTTGTTGCTCCTTACCTGTTATTGCTCTTATAAAACTATGCACGCCTGCTAGTTTTTATAGCATTCATCTGCAAAATCTATGGCTCTAGATCCTATATATCTATAGTTAAAAGTACAACACAGTGACCTTGGTCATTCCACAGTAGATAACAGGGGGTGATTGTCCTAAAGGATTCGGATTAATTTTATAGAGAGAAAACTGTATTCATTGTACAGGAGGAGAAATGTGGCAGACCAAGTCGTATCTAGCTAGCAATTCCACAAATGTAAGGACAGGATTTTCTGATTTAAAGCATAGCCAATGTCTAACAAAAAATTGTCAGATAAAACATTGAGTAAATGAATGAGTAAACTGATGAATCATAGATATATTATGAAAATATCAACTTCCGGGAGTTTCATTTAGAAAAACACAAACAAAATAAGGCCGGGCGCGGTGGCTCATGCCTGTAATCCCAACACTTTGGGAGGCCGAGGCGGGTGGATCATGAGGTCAGGAGTTCAAGACCAGCCTGGCCAAGATGGTGAAACCCCATCTCTACTAATAATACAAAAAATTAGCCCGTTATGGTGGCACGCGCCTGTAATCCCAGCTACTTGGGAGGTTGAGGCGAAGAATTACTTAAACCCGGGAGGCGGAGGTTGCAGTGAGCAGTGGAGGTTGCACCACTGCACTCCAGCCTGGGCAAGAGAGCGAGACTCCGTTTCAAAAAAAGAAAAACACAATTTAGAACAATGTAGGTGTCTTTTCCCAAGAAAGTTAATGCCTCTTGCATATGATGCAAAACATTGTGTTGTTTGGATATTCTCTTCCCTGATAGAAACAGAAAGCATCCTGATAACTCTTTCAGCACTTGAGGCTTATGAGAATATATAATCCAAGTAGGGCAGCTGAGCAACTGTATTTACTCAAACTGGAAGAAAAGACGCTCCATGGGAAAATATAACAATTACAATGTCATTGCAGGGCTTTTCACTGATGTTTTAGCTACAGATTGAAAAAACACTGCAAGAGAAAAGCTGAGGTTAGATCCAGGATAAAATGAGTCATGTTTTAATGACTGAATGGAACCTTCAGATTATGGAAACACAAGTGCATTTATGTCAAGATTTGTGGACTGGGTGGATGACACTAGACGATCACTGTCTTGATAGGCCATTTTTTACAAACCAATTTTGGTTTTCCTTTTACTACAGCAATTGTTATTTTTGTAAAATGATCTTTGAAAAGTAGCATTTTCTTTGTCTTTGTAACCTCACATTAAGAAAACACCCATATTTCTACTTTATCACAGAGGAAGGCTGACTCCCAACTTCAGAGACAGCAAAGTTATAGTCTTCTGAACACATGGGTGGTAATCTGAACTTGACCTAACAGAGTCAAACTTACAAGTAGCCTAACTTTCAGAGATAGAATGCACACTCTAAAGACAGAAGGCTATTTTATTGCTGTAACTTGGAGAATGGCATGCCTCTTTAAAAAAGTCTCCGAAAGGTGAATCAGAGATTATCATGAAGGCCAGTCTCTACTATAGCTTTCGTATTTTCTATCCATTACACAAGAGTTAAACAAAATGTTTGAATGGAACGTTTAATAACAAAAGACATTTATGATGTTTACTTAATGTTTTGGACCATTAAGCATCAATGACATGAGTTATTGTATGTAATATCTAGCCAAAAATCTTTTGACCAGGCTACATTTTACTACTCTTGGAGCTGCCAGCATCCCGATTTGAAAAAAAATCTGTGGTCGAATCCTAGTTTTCTCAGAAGACTTTGGATTTGAAAGTATCTCATGTTGCCAGAAAGTACCTTTTGAAGTTTACATTAAGATGGATATTTATTTATTTTTTCCCTATAACAATGACAGTGGTTGAGATAAACTGTTTAATTCTAAATAGAAAACACATCTGCTGTGTCTGCATTGTTTGTGGTTGCTGGAGGGGTGACAATTTAAACCAAGTAGCACACATGACATTTTAAGTGAGATGTTGTGTGAGGGCTCACAGCTGCTGACAGTGTCCTCTTCTGTTCAGCTGGGCTCAGAGGGGCTGCGGGAGCCAAAGCCCCCATTAGTGAGGCCACTGTGAATGGACATCTTGGGGTGTCTTGGCTTTCCTTCAGTCTCAGAGTGGGAGACAGGCAAAGGAGGACTAAAAACCTGCTGCTTTCCCTAGTCATACTTACCTGCTCATTTGTAAAAAGAAATTTAGCACACTTTTCCCTGAACCTGTTTCTACCCCAAAAATCATATTGGTTTTTGTTTAAGAATGTACAGAATATATGGACTAACTTAGAAAGTGCTTATCTTTGTTATATCAGTTTTTTCTATGTACTTTTCCTGTTTCATTAAAGCTTTAAATATTTCTTTATATAGTCCTTCATACTTGTTATATTAATGTCTATGTGTTGTACATTTTTGCTGCCATTTTGAATGTGATCTTGCTTATCTTTATACTTCAAAGCTCTAGTTTGTGTGAAAGAGAGTTAATAATTTTTACATTATTGCAACCAGTAGACTTACAGGGTTTTTATTATTTCTAATTATTTTTCAGTTCGTGTTCTACAGAATTTTCTTTATAACTTGTGATAATGTTGCTTCCTCTGTTGTAAATAATATACTCTTCATTTAGTTCACTTGTCAAGTCAATTATTAAACATTTCCAAAACAATATTTAATGACAATGGTGATAGAAGGCATTTTTATTTTTTTCCTTATTTATAGAAATTTCCTCCTAGGATTTATCAGTAAGCCTGATGCTACTTTTGGTTTCATGGATTTATTGTTTTCATTCAATCTATAAAAATTTTAGTATGTATCTATAAAAGATGAGGATATTTAAAAAGATATAACCATAATATTAATAATAATTATTACAGTTAATAATAAAATAATATCAACTAGTCAATAGATTCCAATTATCTTAAAAATATCATAAGGAATTTTTAAAAAATCAGTATCAAAAAGATCTTCATATTATGATTATTCAATATTTCTTATGATCTATAATCTGTTTTAACCTATAGGTTCCCACCTCTGAACTTTTTCTATTTTCTTACTTTTTAAATTGCACATTGAAGAAAGTCAATTATTTGTCCTGCAGAATTTCCCAAAGTCTAGAGTTGCTGACTGCATTTCCCTGTGTTATTTGACATATCCCCCTGTCATCTATACTTTCTGGATGTTAGTAGTCTGATTTAAAGTCTTGTTTATTTATTTATTTACTCATTTAATTATGGTCATGTGTGGTCCTCCCTCAGGAAACATAATATCTGGTTGAATTTCTCTTTTGTGATCAGTGTCTACATCCATTAGTTTATCAATAATGATAAAAGAGAGATTTTCTAATTCTATTATTATTTCTTATAGGGACTAAATATGTATGTTTGCCCCAACCTCCAAATTTATATTTTGTATGTTGAGACCCTAATGTGATGGGATTAGTAGGTGAGGTCTTGGGAGGGAAATGAGATTAGATGAGGATGGATTTCAGGGTGGAGCCCTCATGAATGACATTAGTGTCCTAATAAGAGTCTCAAGAGAGCTTACATCCTTCTTTCTGCCATGTGAGAACACAGTGAGAAAATGGTCATCTGTTGTCAGGGAAGTGGACCTTACCAGACATCAAACCTGCTGCTGCCTTGATCTTGGACTTCCAGCCTCCCAAACTGTGAGAAATAAATTTCTGTTGTTTATAAACTACTGAGTCTGTAATATTCTGTTATACCAGTCCAAACAGACTAAGATACTTCTTTATTCAGTGGCTGGAGTTTTATATAAGAATATATATTTTTTAATTACAGGCTTTTTCTGAAGACAATTATCATGCTTTGGCATGCAGAAGTAGCTTATGTGTGTCTAGCTTGTCACCACTGAGAATATTAAAAAGATGTGTACTCTAAGGGTGAGATATATAATAAAGTTGACCATTTTTCCCACTTCATCAAATAAGTTGTAAAATGAAATTAGCATTTTATTTTCAATTTTAAAAATCCTATATATTTACAGATTTAGGGGATACAAGTGCAGATTTCTTAGTGGCTCACACCTGAAATCCCAGCACTTTGGGAGGCTGAGACGGAAGTATCACTTGAGGCCACAAGTTAGAGATCAGCCTGGACGACACGGCAAGATCATGTCTCTACAAAAAATTTTAAAAATAAAAAAATTACCCACTCATTTTGGCTCACGTCTGTAGTTCAAGCTACTCTAGAGGCTGAGGCAGGAGGATTGCTTGAACCCAGAAGTGAGCTATGACCATGCCACTGTGCTCCAGCCTGGACAACAGAGCAAACCCTGTCTTTGACAAATAAATAAATAATCCAAACAAACTCAAAGCAATTGGTATTAGCATTTTTAAAACTATTTTTGTTTAAGGCAAAAAAAAAAAAAATCAATGACTATAGGCACAATTGGTAACCACTGACTTGATTCCTGCTGAAGGTTCAAAGTCTTACCTTTTTACAACATGTGTCGATGTCAACACAGTGAAAAAGTGAAATAATTTCTTAGTGTTATTGTGATTTTAGTTTTGACCTGTGGATCTCCTGAAATGACTTGGGAACGCTCAGAAGGTTCTGGACCATGCTTTGGAAACTACTTCACTGGAATATTCTCTTCCACTGTTCCAGCTCCATTTTCCCCAGCTGAGCCAGAGCTCCATTGAAAAGTTAACTTCTCAGAGGACCCTCCAGGGCCACCCAGTGAAAAGCAACTATCAATATCACATCAAAATATTACGATATGATATCAACCCAACAATATCACGTATTTCAATTGTTTGTATAGTGCTTATAATTGTCTCATTATTTTCTTGATTATTTAGGATTTTTCTTTGTTCTTTTTTCTCTCTCTCTAACTAGGACTAAATTATTTGAAAAATGGGCTTTTCTTCAGACGTGTTCATATTTGTTTAGCAACTGCATAGAAAAATTCCTAGCATCTAATAAATCTTAAAAAATATTTGGTGAGTGTATTGCTCAGAGTTCTGTAAAGGGACAGAATTAATAGGATATATATGGAAATTTAATAAAGAGTAATAGCTCACACAATCACAAGGTAGGGTCCCACAATTAGGCCATCTGCAAGCTGAGGAGTAAGAAAGCCAACCCAAGTCCCAAAACTAAAGAACGTGGAGTCCGATGTTCAAGGGTGAGAAGCATCCAGGAGAAAGATGTAGGCTCAGACGCTAAGCCAGTGTAGTCTTTTCATGTTCTTCTGCCTGTTTTCATTCTGGCCACGTTGGCAGCTGACTAGAGTGTGCCCACCCAGATTGCGGATGGGTCTGCCTTTCCCAGTTCACTGACTCAAATCTTATTCTCTTTTGGCAGCACCTTCACAGGCACACCCAGGAACAATACTTTACATCCTTCAAGCCAATCAAGTTGACAGTATTAATGATCACAGTGAGGGAATCAACAGAATTGTTTATATTTACTTAGAAAACTGATCAAAGATTGTACCAGATGTAGAGGTCACTTACGGGGAATGGGTCTTAAGATTTCGGGAGCTTGCTGTTGGGCAGTAGAGTAGGAATAGCTGATGACAGATTTTATGTTCAAAAGATGCTTTTACTGGTAACTATGGCTCTCATTTGGCCAGCTATCTCCCCTTTCCTTTTCAGATTTATTTGGCTTTTAAATTTCACATTTCTATCTAATCATATTTAACGTACTATATTATTTCTACCCATTCCTATACCAGTGTTGATGTAGTAATATGAGTCCAGAAACCAGAATGGCAGTAGGCTATCTCATTTGTTATTCTCTGTGCCTCTCTGAACATCTGTTTATCTGTACTCTGATGTGTAGAAGATGGAGGCTAAATAGCTCCCAATTCTAAAATGTTCATTCTACTCAAATCCTAAGAAAAAGTAATTATTACTGACTCCCAATTCCAAATTTCCTAGAAAGGCAGATTGGGAAGATTCCCTTGGCAACACTGGGAAACACATGAATATCTGTGCCCAATTAACTGTAGCCAAAAGATCAGTGATAAATGCAAAAACATGGTAGTAGAGATCCCACCCCGTGACTGTAGAAAGGCATTCTTAGGGATAAACATTAGCTAAGCAGAGAGCCCAAATGATGTCTTTTACAATTTCTAATTTATTTTGTCAATGTTTTTAATAGAAAAATCTTAAAAATTACTTAGAACTTCACTTAAATAAGTATATGTGACAAACTAGCCGTACATTATGCTTGCTACAAATAAAAAGCTGAGAAGCCTTTATTAATCCATCCCATAGAAAACATGGTCTTACTTGCAGCCCATTACAAGTATCCTTGGAGGTATACTTCAAAATTGGTGTGAATATCCCCTTTCTCTTCCTCTCTGATTCTTCTCAGTCCATAAGAAACGCTTTCCTTTGGGTGGGTATATTCTCTCTATTGTATTACCGATCTTTCTTTCTTTTTTTTTTTTCAATCAGGACACAAGCTCCATCCTGCCATAAGCCTCTGCCTCCAGCAGGCACATCCTCTGTCTCATGGCTTTGTAAATATTGGTACTCTCAGACTGTTGTCCTGGATGTTTGCTGTTCCTTAGAAAGCAGAACATGTAAGACAAGCATGCACTTTCCTCTGCTGCTGCTGATTGTCGTGCAGAACCTTACTATATTATTTCTCAAGGATCCCTCTACAACCACACAAGTTGCTGAACAGGACAATAGGAGAAAATCATGTGGTCACAGTGAATTATAAAAGCGAGTGAGTGTACAATTTTCATTCTAAAATGAATCAGAAGTGTTAAAAGAGATACAAAAATATCTGCTGCATCTTGGCCCCATATTACCATGACCTTATTTGAAAAACACAAAACCTTTGACTGGGAAATGTCTCAATTCAACTGTCATTCTCACAATGTTTTTTTTTTTTAACCAAAATATCCACAAACCTAGAAGATCATCAGAGTGTAGTTAAATATGCACTGAAATGTTAAGGTTCTAGTTTTGGGACTTGTTACTAAGTCATAATATTTATGAAAATTCCCTCTGAGACTCAGTTTACTTTTTCACTTTCATGTTTCATGTGCTTAATAATGTATGCCCTACTTATTTTGCAAGGATGTCATGAAGATTAATCAACAATTTTTATGATAAATACTTTGTATTTTTTTTTGAGACAGAGTCGAGCTCTGTTGTCCATGCTGGAGTGTAGTGGTATGATCTTTGCTCACTGCAACCTCCACTCGCTTAGTTCAAGCAAGTCTCATGTCTTAGCCTCCTGAGTAGCTTGGATTACAGACGTGTACCAATATGGCAGCTAATTTTGTATTTTTAGTAGAAATGGGGTTTTACCATGTTGGCCAGGCTAATCTCGAACTCCTAGCCTCAAGTGATATACTTGATTATGAGCCCCCACACCCAGCCAATACTCTGTAATTTAAGATGTTTTATCTGTAGCTTGCTGGTAAGTTCTTTGGGTACAGGAGCCTATTATTGGTCATCTTTACATTCCCGCAGGACTTAGTCAAGTAACTGACCATGGCAGGGCTTGATGAACACCGAGTAATGAGTAAATGAATCTTTGATCCTGTCATCATTTTCTATTTTGTTGTCCAGTTGTAGGCTATTTTGTGCTGCAATTTACTATACACTCGTAATTTATAAAGAAAACAAATGTATTTCTCACAGTTCTAGATACTGGGAAGTCCAAAATTGAGGGACCAGCATCTTTTGAGGGCCTTCTAGCTGTGTTAGTCCATGGCAGAAGGGCAAAGTGGTTGAAAGAGAAGCAAAAGAGGGCTAAGTTCACCCTTTTATAAAGACCCCACTCCTGAGATGGTGAATCTGCTCCTGCAATAACAGCATCAATCCATTCACAAGGGCTCTCATTAGGTCCCACCTCACAACACATTGCATTGCGGATTAAGCTTGCAACAGAAGCTTTTTACAGGACACATTCAAACAATAGCATCCACCATGGTAGACCTTTTTGGGCTCCTATTCTTATATTACTTCCTATCTGCTCTACATTTACCAATCTCTTTCACCTAAGTTCATTTACTTTGACTTATATATTCTGTTGATGAATATCAACCATACATCCATCACCTTGGGCACTCAGTGAAAGAAGAAAAGTCTATTAACTTGTGTCTCTACATAATATAAAGGTGTTAATACAAAGCCACTACAAATTGATAGAAATTTTAGACTGTTAAACAGAAAGATAGAAAGATGATAAAGAGATAGATGATAGATAAATACATAGATGCAGACAGATAATTGATATAGCCTCAACATGAATAAAACCCTTAAGAGAGAGTTTTGTGTTTATAAGAATACAATCATGGTGTCCTTTATGTTGCACATTTTGTCACTTAAGGAGTTATCATTCCATGCTGCAATTAAGTTATTCCCAATATATAATATCCTCCACAAAATGTTCCCTAAAATGTGCTCTCTTTCATTCCATTTTGTAATCCCCAACAGTAGGGTACTCTTAGCTTAATTCCTTTTTATCTGAAGGTCTATGATCTCTGAAGTCTTCACCAAAGCAATTGATTAAATAATTCTATTCAAATATTTATAGTCTTCCTAATGGTAAGATGTGGGTTTAGCTAAGATATTCTATGCCTGATTCGTAGAACACAAAAAAACACTTTTGATATTTGAACTTATAACTTTATTAATTCACTTGACAAGTATTTATGTGTGTCAGTCACTATAAGAGGTTCTGGGAATGCAAATATTAATGACATGCAAAGTCCCTGCCTTCAGAGTTTAGAATCAAGAACTGAGAATGATTGCTATTTTGTTCAACAAACTGTGTAATGACATGGAAAAAGTTAATTGATTTAAGACACTTGAAATTTGGAAATAACTCCTGAAAAAATTTACTTTCCATTTATTACATACCAAACATGTAATGTGCATTATATGAATTGCCTTATTTAATATGAACAGTTCTGTGAGATAAGTATTATTGTCCTTACATTTAATTTACCCAATGTCAGCAAATAAGTAATAGAAGGCAGTTTTGAACCGGGTCTGTATGACTTTAAAAGTAAAACTGTTAACCTCTATTTTATGCCATCTCTGATTTTTTTAAAATGGTGTTTCTTAAGTTCCTCTCATGACTGAAGCTAACATCTCTTTACCAAAAAGTGTCCAACCTTCAACAACTCTTCATTGGAAGATCTGGGGTCACATCAGAGAACAAACTACAGCTAAGGAGACACTACTGTAAACCCTGGAGTGAGCGAGATCTGCAATGAAGGATAAAATATAGCAAGTTTATTTAGAATAACCAAAAGTTATTTTCTAAATTTTACTTTGAGAAAGTACCATATTGTAAAATACCCATTTGTAGTGATGCCAGAAACAGAAACAGTAAAGGAAAATGTTGATAGATATGACCATGTGCAGATATAAACATCCATATTAATCAAGGTTCCCCAGAAAAACAGAACCAATAGGATGTATTTTATATAGATAAAGGGATTTATTATAAGGAATCAACTCACATGATTATGGAGGCAGGCAAGTCCTAAGATTTTCAGGGTTATTTGGCATGCTGGAGACCCAAGAGAACCAATGACTTAGTTCCATCCCAAAGGCCAATGGGCTCAAAATCCGGGAAGAGCCAGTGTTTCTATTCAGAAGCATTCGGGCAGTAACAATTGTCTGTAGCTTGGGTAAAGATCAGCATTCTTATTCTCTTCAGGCTTGCAACTGATTGGATTCACATTAGGGATAGCAATCTGCTTCACTGAGTCTACAAATTTAAATGTTAACACAAACATGCAGAATAATGTTTTACCAAATATCTGGGCACCCTATGGCCTAGTCGAGTTAAGAAATAAAGTTAACCATCACAAAATCTAAATTATCTAAAGGTTAAATACAATCCATAAACAAAATTGAAATTCAAAGAGTAAACTTGAAAGACATGGCAACATATAAAACAAACAAGTGTTATTAACATATAAAAAGCATGCTATATTAGGGTTCTCCAGAGAGACAATATCAATAGAAGATATATCAATAGATAGTTACAGAGATGATGTAGATAGATGACATAGATATATATTTGATATACATATATATGGGAGGATTAACTAGGAGAACTGGCTCATGCAGTTATGGAGGCTGAGAAGTTCCAGTATAGGCTGTCTGTAGGCTAGAGACCTTAGAGTAGCATGGCTCCCTCTAAGTCCTAAAGCCTCAAAACCAAGGAAGCTAGTGGTGTAATTTGAAGACAAAGACCTAATAATGCAGGGATTGGGGGCTGCCACTTGTGTAAGTACTGGTGTCTCAAGGCTAGAAAGTCTGGAGTTCTGAAGTTTAAGGGCAGGAGAAGGAGGAGAGTGTCTCAGCTCCAGGAGAGTGAGAGAGAAAATCCTTTTCTCTCATTTTTTGTTCTACTGGGGCCCCCAGCTGATTGAATGGTGCCCCCACCAAATTGAGGGTAGATCTTCCTCATTTGATCCTTGCTCATGTCAATTTCCTTTGGAAACACTCATCACAGACACACTCAGAAGTAATGCTTTACCAGTTCTCTAGGTATTCCTTAAGCCAGTCAAGCTGACCCACAAATATAACTATCACATATGCTTTCAAAATAAGAAAAGCAGACAAATGAGCAAAAAATATTAATAGGAAATTCACTAAATAAAAACATATGAATGGCCAGTAAGTATTGGGCAAACAGGACTTAGTGTCAGTTAGCTAAGAAGAAAATACACATTAAAACAAAGTGTTTGGACAATTGGCAGTAGTATAGTTTACAAAAATATTAAAGAAATGGGCAGTCTCATTGTCTACAAAAAACAACATTTTATTTTTTTTGTAATTCTTTTTACTTTTATTTTAGGTGCACATGTGCAGGGAAATTACATGTCATGGGGGTCTGGTGTACAGATAATTTTGTCACCCACTAATAGGCATAGTACCTGATAGGTCTTTTTCCTGATTCTCTCCCTCCTTCCACACTCCACCCTCAAGTGGGCCCTCAGTGTCTGTTGTTCCCCTCCTAGTATCCATGTGTTCTCACTGTTTTGCTCCTACTTATAAATGAGATGATGCGTTTTTCTGTTCCTGTGTTGGTTTGCTTAGGATAATGGTCTCCAGCTTTATCAATGTTGCTGCAGAGGACAAGCTCTCATTCTTTTTTACAGCTGTGTAGTATTTCATGGTTGGAATCAACAGTCTACTGTTGGTGGGCATTTAGGTTGAGTCCATGTTTTGCTATGTGAATAATGCTGCAATGAACATAAGCATTCAAGTATCTTTATGGTAAAACAACTTATATTTCTTTGAGTATATACCCCATAACTGGAATATATATATCTGTGTGTGTATATATATACACATAGAAAGAGAGAGAGAGAGAGAGAGAGAGAGAGAGATGTGCATTTCATGTTAAGTAAAAACATAAATAAATAAATAAATATATATAGATGTGTATTTCATAATATATTAAGTAAAAATATAAATATATATAACAGCATTCTACATCAGTAATCTCATTATAAATTTCTGCATAACTATTCCACCATCTGGATGAACCACAGTTTATTTATAAGTTAACCAGTCCTCTATTAGTGAATACTTTCTCCCAATTTCTTACTTTTATTATAGTGCCACATTCATTTAACAGTGTTGTGTATAACTTCAGTCCATCTTTAGTAAGTTCTTTAAGTAAGTTCTTTAGTAAGTTTATATAGAATATATATATAAAAAATGTGTGTTTATATATGTGTATATATGTATATATATGTGTGTGTGAATATACATGTGTGTGTATATATATAAATATATCTATATTGTGTGTGTGTATATGTGTGTGTGTGTGTGTGTGTGTGTGTGTGTGTGTGTGTGTGTACTGGAGTCTCAAGGCCAGAAAGCCTGGAGTTCTGATGTTCAAGGGCAGGAGATGGAGGAGAGTGTCTCAGCTCCAGGAGAGTGAGAGAGAAAATACTTTTCTCTCATTTTTTGTTCCACTTGGGCATCCAGCTGATTGAATGGTGCCCATATATATATATACCCATATTGTGGGTATATATATATGTATATTTTATGGTGACCATAAAATATATATATGTATGTATGTGTGTTTGTGTGTGTGTATATATATATACACGTATATATATATATATACTATGTGTATATATATATACGTGTATATATATACACGTATATATATATATATATACTGTGTGTGTATATATATATATACTGTGTATATATATATATATAGTCTCACCCTGTCACCCAGGTTAGCTTGACCTCCCAGGCTCAGGTAAGTGATTCTCTTATCTCATCCTCCTGGGTAGCTGAGACGGCAGGAGCAAACCATCATGCTTGCTGATTTTTTTGTATTTTTTGTGCCCATGGGGTTTCACCATGTTGCCCAGGCTGGTTCCAAACTCCTGGGTTCAAGCAATCTGCCTGTCTTGTCCTCCCAAAGTGCTAGGATTACAGGCATGAGCCACTGTGCCCAACCTGTTCATAACGTGGTAAGTAAAAATATAAATAAATAAAACAGGTCACAAAAAAGCATGTCTAGTTCTGACATATATGTGTTGTGCATGGCATGCACACATGCTTGTGTATGTATTTGTGTGAAAGGTTAGTTGCCAAAACCACAGCTGAATCTATATATAGGTGATAGCATTATAGGTACTTTAAATCTTTTCTGTTTTCTTTGATAACTACAATGAATGCTTATTACTTTTTGGAATTTCTGCCATGTGAGAAATTTATAAAATAAGTTATCTTGTGATTTGATCTATGTTACAGATACTTGATACTGCATATGAAATAGCCCACCTTTTTTCAGTTCCCATTTTATGTGTTAAAATTACAGAACATCCACATTTGTGTTATTGTAGATGTTGGTCAAGTTATTAGTCAACATTTATTATGTGAGAACTGTGTACTTGAATATAAACAAAAGATCTGGAGGAAACTGAAGCAAGAAGGCCAGCGGAGCTGTGGTGTAGATGGCCCTTTGGCAGAAGCTCTACTAATGGGCTGAGATCAGTGGCATGTTTACTGCATAGACTCCTAACAGATGGATTTGGCCAGTCTCAAGGGGCCTCTTAGGCCTCAGTCGGCAAGCAGGAACAAGAGAGAAGAGTAAGTGGTGAGAGAACTTAAGGCCACTACCTGCATCCCCTTAAGAAAACTGGATTCAAGGTCCTATACAAGGTGGAAGCTGGCACAAGCTGCTGAAAGGTTGTCTAGTTTCTCTACCAAAGCAGCATTTTTTATTTTAGGCTGGACATTCTTAAATACTAGAAACTACCTCAAAAATAGAAAGAGAAAAGGCTCTTATAATTAACAGAGTTTATTTTCTAGCAGAATACAATCCTATCTTAGTTCTGGAATCTAGTCTATTTAGAAATTTCTTCTTGCAGGGCTGATGGGAAGTACAATAGTTGGAGACTAAAGCAAGAAATGAAGAGATTGAGGCTGGACACAGTGGCTCATGCCTGCAATCCCAGCCCTTTGGGAAGCCGAGGCAGGCAGATCACCTGAGGTCAGGAGTTTGAGACCAACCTGGCCAAAAGTGTGAAACCCCGTCTCTACTAAAAATACAAAAAATTAGCCAGGCGTGGTGATGTGGGCCTGTATTCCCGGCTACTTGGCAGGCTGAGACGAGAGAATCACTTGAACCCAGAAGGGGCAGGTTGCAGGCCACCACATTCCAGCCTAGGCTACAGAGCTAGACTCCGTCTCAGAAAAAAAAAGAAATGCAGATTGAAAGCTAGTCACAATCTGTGTCTTACCTAGCTATGACACATAGGTATGCTCTTTTTTTTCTTGTGTCCTATGGAGACCTCTCCACAGTTTTTATATCTCCCCCCAGGTCCCTTTTGCTCTTCACACACAGGAAAGCCAACAAGATCTCGTGACTCTAGATCAGCGATTCACAGTATGGTACCTGATCCAGCAGCAGCAGCTGGGAATTTGCTGGAATGTAGATTCTCAGGCCCCATCCCAGACATACTTAGAATTTCTGGGGGTGCAGCCCAACAACACATATTTTAACAAACCCTCAGAGTGATTCTGATGCACACTCAAATTTGAGAATCACTGATTTAAATGATGTAACTTTCAAGGTTTCTGGGTAAAAGTAAAACAAGTAGAAAATCATAAAAATCTTAAAGTCATAATACATACCCTGAAATTCGATTAGTTTTTACAATATATGCTGGCATTTTTTTCCTTAATTCAATATTTTTTCTAATAAGTATCATATTTAATAAAACCAAATTTTCTATTTATGTATGTGTTGTGTTTATGTGTGTGTGTATATATGTGTATACAGTTGACCCTTGAACACAGATTTGAACTGTGTGGGTCCACTTATATGTGATTTTCTTTTCCTATAAATATTATGTATGTATGTATTTATGTATATGTGTGTGTGTGTATATGTGTGCATATACACACATATATGTACACACACATATACATAAATAGAAAATTTGGTTTTATTAAATATACTTATTAGAAAAAATATTGAATTAAGGAAAAAAATGCCAGCATATATACACACACACATATATACACACACCATATAATTGAAAGTACATATATGTATATAGTATATATACAGTTGGCCCTTTAACAACATGAGGGTTGGGGCACTGACCTCCTGCGTAGTTGAAAATCCACACATAAATTTTGACTTCTCAGAAACTTAACTGCTGATAGCCTACTGCTACCAATAACATAAACAGTTGATCAGCATGTATTTTGTATGTTATATATATTAGATACTGTATTCTTACAATAAAGTAAGCCAGAGAAAAGAAAGTATTACTAAGAAAATCATAACAGAAAATGCATATATAGCACTATACTGTATTTATTGATGCCACAAGTTTACGTTGTCTGTTTACAAGATGAATTGTCTGTCTTAAATGGCAGCAACCACGGTTGCAGTCCTGAATCTACAGTCCGTATTAGCCGATTCAACTTTTTCTTGTGATGTCATGACTTTGCTTCTTGGGAGTACTCCAAGCATCACCAGTGGCACTTTGTGTGGGTTCCATGCTATTATTCACGGTTTACGGTATCACACTAAACACAACGACAAATACAAAAGAACCCAGACAGATCACTTGTACTGCAATATCCAATTTACTGAAGAGACGAACTGCTCAGCCAAAATGAGGAGATGATGTGCATTTTTTGGTCACTTGGCATTTTAAGCTGATACTCGCAACACTAGAGCTCACTGCAATAGTGGATAGGAGGAGGCTACAGGATTATTACAGCAGTACAGTATGTAGTATGGTTAATTTTATGCAGTTACAATTTAATACTGCATTTTTACATTTCTCTTGACTGCAATGGCACCATAGGTGGTCTGTGTTTGCATGCCTACGTTTTGATAAATTTTAAGCTCTCTTATATTCATATGATCATAAATGATAAAATAGACTAATATCTACATGTACTTTATGCATTTATGACACATCTAATATTTTGTTAACTTTTTCAATATTTCTAGGCCATTAGGTTCATCTGTAAGCTTTTTCAAATTGTTGCAAATGTCCAAACATTTTTTCGAAATGTTTATAGGTAAAGAAAATCACATATAAGTGGACACATACAGTTCAAATCTGTGTTCAAGGGTCAACTTTATATATACTATATGGCATACATGTTGTATTTTTTTATTGAAAGACTGCTTATAATATTGTCATCCATTCTAAGATTCCTTATTTGCTAAGATGGGGAACTTCAAGAGAAGGAAGATCAATGGGAGGACCCTCCCACTCTCCTAGAGTTATTTCACAACCATTTCTCCCTTCTCAAATTTCCAGTGCTCTCTTTTCTGTCCTCATTCAAGTGGTCACCTTCCTTATTTCCCTCAGAAATACTCACAGAAGCTGTTAGAAGGGTTATGAGTCAACACTCACGTGCTCGAACCCTGCATGTCTATCAGCCAACCTTGGTGTGGCTGGAATCTCACACTCTGTTTACCCTTCTGTGATGGATGAACTTGTGTTCTGAATCCCATCCTCTGACTCACCCAAGTGTGCACTTTGTCATGCGTCATTTGTTAATTCCTCTCTATTAAGTCATTCACATCAGCCCGCAAGCATGCTATATTCACCTTCTTAAACAAAAGCACCTCCTTTTACCTCATATCCCCATATTCTCTCCAGGTATTGCTCCACCTCGCCCCTCCCACTTTGCAACAAAATTCTTCAAAGGAGTTATTTATACTTACCATCTTTACATTCATTTCTTTACATTCTCTTTTGAAGCCACTCTTAAGCCGGCTTTCATACCAACTACTCCACCAAAACTGTGTTTCTGTGGTCACCAGTGACCTCCACATTCCAAATAACTTGGGTTTCTTCCCATGCTTAGATCACTTGACTACTCACATTTCACACAGTTACTCTCTGTGTCTTGAAATACCTTTTCTTTTTTTACTTGGCTTCTCTTGCATTCATTTTTTCTCTCTTTTCCTTCTACTTTAGTCATTATTGCTTTAGTCTTTCTTAATCTCTTTTGCTAGATTTTTCTTTTCTTTCTTTCTTTCTTTCTTTTTTTTTTTTTTGAGGCAAAGTCTCGTTCTATGGCCAGGCTGGAATGTGGAATGCAGTAGTGCAATCTTGGCTCACTGCAATCTCTGCCTCCGGGGTTCAAGTGATTCTCCTGCTTCGGTCTCCTAAGTAGCTGGGGCTACAGGCATGCACCATCGCACTCAGCTAACTTTTTTGTGTTTTTTAGTAGAGACAGGGTTTCACCATGTTGGCCAAGATGGTGTTGATCTCTTGACCTCGTGATCTACCAACCTCGGCCTCCCAAAGTGCTGGGATTACAGGTGTGAACCCCCACATCAGGCCTTTGCTGGATCTTTCTTATCATCTCCCCAACTTCCAAATACTAAGCACCCAGAATTAGCCCTCCATCATCATCTCTTCTCCATTTACCATCAGGGGATGGCTTACAAAGCCAGTGCCAAGGCTTCGAGTACACAGAGGAATACCAAATTTCTATCTTTAGTCTTGAACTTTTCTCTGATATAGGCTACAATCTTCACAATATTTCCACTGGGATTTCTAAAGGGTGTCAAAGCCTTATAGTCAAGACCCTCGGGAACACACCCCAAAGCCTACCTAGCTCACTGGTACCAGGACAGTTCCCTGATGCCAAGGGCTACTTTTCTTTCTTAAGAGCATCTCAGACTTGAAATACCCCAAACACAAGCCATTATTTATCTCTCCCTCCTAATTCCCACTAAACCTGTGCCTCCCAAGTCTTTATCATTCATAAATTAGAAAATAAATTAGCATGGCTAAAGTCTTTTGTGAGTCCTCAGGCTTCCATCTAATCTGTCATCAATTCTGTTAACTCTACCTTCAAACTGTGTCCCAATGCTAACCATGTGTGATGCCTGTCACCCTAGACCACTCCGCAATCATTTCTCACTTAGACTGGTGCAAAGACCTCCTTGTTGGTGTCTCTGCTTTGACCAATGCACCCTTACAATCTCTTCCCCATACAGCAATCAGAGTGATTCCTATAAATTATAAATTACATTGAAATTATGAACCAGATTGTTACTCCTTTACTTTAAACCTTCTAATGGTTTTTCTTTTCACTCACAACAGAAGCCAAAGACCATAGCCTACAAGCCTCATGGCGTCTGTGTTCCTGCCAACTCTCTGATCTCATTTCTTCTTTCCCTTTGCTCAGCCTGCTGCAGTCCCGTCAGTCTCAAGTATACCAAGGACATTCCCACTTCCAGAACTTTGCTGCACTCTTTGTTCCTAGGTTCTCCTCCCACTTATCCACACAAGTCTCTCTCTCCTTGCATTTGGGTCTCTTCCATATGTCACCTTATTAGAATGGCTCTCCATAATCACTCATCTGGTTATTCATTGTCCATTTACCCTATGCTATTCGTCATGGTACTTGTCACTACATGACATTTTATCTATTGCTTACTGTCTATCTCTTCCCACTAGAATGTTAGCTCTCTGAGTTGGGACGATCTCTTCTGTTGCTGTATCAAAGCACTGCCTGGCACAGAGTGGATGTGCAAAGAACATTTCTGAGTCAAAGTAGACATAGCTTAGAAAAAGGCCTAAATATCGGAGGTCCTGACAGCCAGTCTTTCTTTGATGCGCTAGAGAAATGTAATGCAAAGTTTGGCAGAAACTTGTGAACAAAGACAGTGAGCAGGAAAGGCAGCATGGGGCAGCAGGATGAAGCCAAGAGCTAGAGTGCCACAGTATGATGGGGCCTAATGGACAGTGAGGACACAGGCCTTGGGTGCTCATTCTCTAATCACCAGCTGAACAGTCTTGGGCAAAGTAGCCATAGTCTCCCTGGTCCTCAGTTTCCTCATCGGTAAGATATGGCTTAAATAATTATTAAAGCACCAGATATTCTGATCATAAAAATGTTATACCTAATTTTTTTGCATATAGTATAATTAGTGAAACCATGGTCTTCATTTTCACTTTTCTTTACATTTATCCACCTTCTTTCCACCTCTTCTCACCCCCTCTCCCTTCTCATCTCCTATAAATGTGCTGTTACCTCCCATGGCACCAATATTACCTACCCCAAGCATCAGACTCCTGGTTGGTTAGTCATTTTAAAGCCCTTTTTTGGCAACACCACCAATCCAACATGACTGCAGGCTGTTAATCCTGTCTTAAAACCCCACTCTGCTTGCCATGCCTCTGCCTTCCCCATCTCACACCTGAATCATTGTGGTTATTTCTCTAGAATCACCTCCAACTTCCTCTCTTGAATTCACCCAAATGCAACAGACATAGTTCTTCAACGGGAGAGTTTACATTACCTCAGTCTTTGCTCAACCCCCTGGGTCATAACCAGTCTTTTCAACCTAATTAATGACTAGTTCCTCCCTTTCATGATCTCTCTGCTCAGCATCCCGTATTCTGTCTCCTCTTCAGCCATCTCCAGTGAGTTCGAAAATATTTTACCATCCCTAGCAGGTTGTTAGATCTGTGTCTGTGTGCATATTAGTTTCTCACCTCCTTTGGAATTTAAAATAAAAATAGCCAATTCCTTTAGGAAGCCTTTGATTAACTTTACCTACCTCTTATCATAGATGAGCAGAGCAGCAGAACATCTGAGCTGTCAGCAGATTCCTCTATGATGTGCTGCCATGGAGATGGCTGGGTTCTGCCACCGCAACATCCTTAAGGCTAGGGGTCTTTGCTGAGGCTGATAACACCATGCTGGAGCCATGCCTCCCTTATAAGCTCCTAACACTGCTGCAACGATCTCCATGCTCCTTTCTCTGGAAGCCCTACAAGCCCCTAATATGGCTGCAGCCCTCCTCCATGCTTCTTCCTCTGCAAGCCCTGGGAGTTTTCAGATGAGCTTAGGCTTTTGGAAACACAAACCAGAAAGTGATCTGTCTTGCACCCTGCCACAGGGTCAACCCCTGAGCTGGCTATCTGCTTAAGGCACAGGAGAATGGTAGAAAAAAGTCAAAATATTATCTAACTCCAAGAATATGAGTCAGCTTTTGCTGAAACATATACCTGTGTGATAGCTGATAATATAAAATTATCCCCTAGGGTATTTGGGGTGGATTCACAGTGGAGGGTTTATTTTATTCCACTTCAGATAGACGGAGTCTGGCTCCCATAAATCTTATATGACATTATGGGAAATTGACTCATTTGTACTTGGCCTGAGTTCTTAGACTTTGCAAAGATAAGTAACACCTCCCAGTATAAGCTGAGGAATACATGTAAGAATTTTGTATGATCTCTTTACATTTCTGACATGAAGATTAAAAAAATAGAGTGAGCATTTGAGACACCCGAAGGTTGAACTTTACCCTTCAAATTCACAGGAAATTTCTCTTAGAATAAGTGATAATTGTGCTTGGGAAACTACATAGCCTGGGGGCAGGCACTAGTGTGTGTAAGAGAAAATAAATTAGAAGAAGAAAACTTCATCCAGAAAGTGGGCTGCACTGCAATCTTTTGTAGTATGCAAGAGGTCCATCACTAGAATGAAGTGGAAAAGTACATACTTTATCTTTTCCTAATTCTGAAAATGTTTTTAAGTGCTTTTATGTTCCTGTTTCTCTATACTTTGTAAACCCAACAATACATTGCTTTTTTATAGTAATCACATCTGTGAAACAGCTTTAGGAAAAGCCTTACAAGTTCTACAGCTATTACTTTTTTTTAACACATAAATGGTTGGCAGACTGATTCATAGATTCATTCCTTCTTCATTGGCTCTACAAAGGTTTATTGCTGCTCATTTTTTACAATGTGGTTTGAATCCATTGTCTCTCTGTCTGAATTTTTACTTTGAACTGAGTCAAGTTGCTTTTCAGGCGATTTGAGTACATTACGGTAAAGGAAGACTGCTCATTGAGGGCAGCAGACATGCTGGTTTCTTTTGGTTTTGTTTTTATTTGTGCTTTTCTCCTGGAGTGTAAAAAACATGAAAGGAGTATGAGATCACAGAATTTTAAAGCTGAAAGAAACATCCTAATTTATAGTTTTTTTCTTTTTTTCAAATACAAACACTGAAACCCAGGGTAGGTACTTAATTGAAAGTTAAACATCCTGTTAATGATAAAATTGGGACTAGGAAGTAGATTATCTGCATTCTAGTCTTTTTGGGAACTCTCCCAGGATGAATGTTTATCTTGTTTATTATCTTATCTACAGGGCCTAGAAATGAGCGTGTATAGGACACAAGAGATATATCATAAACATTTGCTGAATGAATGAATGTCCAAACATGGACTAAGCTACCCATGACTTTAGAAATGATCTAGAAAAGCAACCCTAGTCAAAAAAAAAAAAAAAAAAGAAAACCCTATGAATTCATTATGATCTCAGGTCTATTTCTGGTTAAACATGATATCCGAGGTGGTGAAGTACTGGGAGCTCTATACAAGCTCTAAAACATACTGTGTTAATCCAAAATAAAGGTAGTTCTAGATTCTGAAGTTTCTCAAACTCTCGTAAACATCTCAATTAATCAACAGTGGGAACTTACAAGTGATGCAAATTCTTTAAATTTAGCAAATTCTGTCTGTATCCTTAAGAGAGTCTCAGGGAAGACCCCAATGACTGGCACTTGTAGTCTATAGGACTAAACTGCTGCTGGGACCCACTTCTCATGACAAATGGCCCAGTGTAAGATTCCTGTTTTGGAAACATTAAGTCCTTTCAGTAGACAAAACATACAGATATAGGACTAATTATCAGGATCCGGAAGAGTTTCGTTTTTAGGCAGGGTCTCACTTTGTCACCCAGGCTGGAGTGCAATGGCATAATCAGAGATCACTGCAGCCTCTACCTCCTGGGTTGAGCCTCAAGCGATCCTCCTTCCTCAGCCTTCCAAGTAAGTGGGACCACAATTGTACACCACCATGCTTGACTAATTTGCTTTATTTTTTGGATAGACAGAGTCTTACTATGTTACACAGGCTGGTCTTGAACTCCTGAGCTCAAGTGATCCTCCCACCTCAGCCTCCTAAAGTGCTGCCATGACAGGTGTGAGCCACCATGCCTGGCCAGGAGCCTGAAGACTCTTTTACGTCTATATGCTCTCATAAATAATGAGTGATAACAACCCAAATTCAATATTAAGAACTTTTAAACAGTCCTCCCCCTTCCAAGTCACAGGCTACAGTTTTGTTCAAATACACATCTGGGTTCATCTGAGCATCATTCTCAGGAGAAAAACCATTTTCCTCCACAGAAGCCACAAGACCATGGCTGAAGGAGATAGTGTGTCCCTCGGTGGCTCCTGCACCATCATCAGATGTCAGTGAATCTCTACCTCCTGTATGTGATGAACAAGAAAGAAGAAATTCTCATTACAGACATGTTTTCCCTAGTATAAAGAAGGAAGGATGGTATTCGCTACAGCAAAGCTAAATTAGGGAGAGTCAGCTTATGTGATTCACCCCTTATTCCAATCCTGTGTGCCAGAATGCGAAGAGTTTAACATTTCTAAAGCAATAGAAGAAATCTGAGGAAACCCTGCCTCATTCTATGTCAAGTTCACACGGTATCACACAGTTTCACACAGCTGCCTATTGCCATCTCTGACAGTAGCATTTCTAGAGTTCATTTTAACAAGGATAATAATTATTAGCCTATTGCAAAACAGGAATTGCAGTCTAAGTTAAATTTTAAATCAGAGCAGAGGGCACACAAAATGAATTCAACTGGGAATTATAAAAGGAAAACATGAATTTGGGCTGACATTGCGGGGAAATATTTTCTCAAAGAGCCAAACTTTGAAGAATATTCGCAAAAGCATTAAGTGAAGTCAACATTATAGATGGGGAGAAAAAGAACCATAAACAAGAACAAACATGCCTCTGTGAAAGGTGGAATTACCTTAGCTCGTGCCACTTTCTTTCGCAGCAGTTGGGGCACATGCCGCCCTTAGTATGAATGCAAATAATTAACACTTCATCTTTGTTCTTTCATATTCAGACATATTTAAACACTATTCATATTTTAAACAGCTGGGGAGAAGGTGCTCTAATTTGCTTTCCACTTTTCATTTTTCCACTAGCACTTGATCATCATGTCCTGTACATACCATGAAAGCCTAACAAATACCATTGATCCGCTGAATTCCTGTGAACCCTTTTTAAGTTAATGGAGATGCACAACCAGAACCTTCCTGATCCTATAATTACAAAACAGTGAGACCTCAGCCATGCCTCTCCAGCACAGAGTTTGGCTCCTAAGCAGGGCATCTGCTTTTGTGATTTCTTTTCTTTTTTTCCTGCTTGTTTCGGTGAGGTTGCCTAACCTCTCTGCATCCCCATTTCATCATTACCGAAATGCAAGTGATGGTGACAATAATATCTACCCCATAAGCTTATTGTTGCTTGGAGAATAAAATGTAGATATAGGTACAGATATATGAAATCAACCAAAGTAGATATCCTTTCCTCTCTCCATTTCTAGACTATAATTCAGAATCCTCCAAGCATTGACCAGCACCAAGGTGACAGAAATAAAGATGAAGTGCAGTGAAAATCTCATTAATATCAAGATCAGGTCTTACTAACTCTTAGATACAGCAGGTAAAGACACACGCTTATGTAGATGTAAGAGTTCAAGCAAAAATAGTGCAACACTCGGGGCTTGGAGAAGACAAGATCTCAGTGCAGGCCTGCCCAGGAAATACCAGTTCATTTACACACTGACTCCTCATCCTCAGCTTAAAAATCTTGGGAGCAGCTGTGTATTTTCTTGTTGTGTCCAAAACTCGTCCAACTCCCTCTTGACCCATTGTGCAGTTTGGCAGTTTGCTTCACATTCTGCTCATACCTTCTTTTTTTTTGCAGAGAATGCCTGCCTGTGGAGACCTCAGGCACATCCTACTTCAGAGCTAACAAGGGGGACTTCCATTGACTCTTTTGCTCAGCCACCATTCACAGACTTCTCTTTAGGCACTCTCCTCGCTCCCCAAAGGACTCTTCACCTCTGTTTCTTTCATTTAAAATGGAAGCAATTAGGTTTAACCACATTTTCTGCTTTATGCTTCTATTCCTGTACACTTACTTCGTAAGTTCAGTGCTCTTCTGTTCTACTCCTTAAACTCATCTGTGATTTTCCGTATTTTAGAAAGCGGAATGAGCAGTTTTGCTTCAGAGACTGAATCTGAGAAATGACTATTTTTTAAAAAGAAATAGGAACAGTCTGGGAAACTGCTTCTTTTACATTTTATGCCAGAATCTTTTCTGCTCTTAATAATTTTCCTTTTTAAAATTTTCAATATTTTATTTTTTATTAACAAATAATTTTACATATTCATGGGGTACATGTTTTGATATGTACAATGTATAGTGATCAGATAAGGGTAATTAGCATGTCCACCATCTCAAACATTTATTTATTTATTTTTATTATACTTTAGGTTCTGGGGTACATGTGCAGATCATGCAGGTTTGTTACATAGGTATACACGTGCCATGGTGGTGGTTTGCTGCATCCATTGCCCCGTTATCTACATTAGGTATTTCTCCTAATCCTATCCCCCCCAATCCCCCTGCCCCCTACTATTCCTCCCCCAGATCCCACTGTGTGATGTCCCCTTCTCTGTGTCTGTCTGTTCTCATTGTTCGACACCCACCTGTGAGTGAGAACATGTGGTGTTTGATTTTCTGTTCCTGTGTCAGTTTGATGAGAATGATGGTTTCCAGTTTCATCCATGTCCCTGGAAAGGACATGAATTCATCCTTTTTTATGGCTGCATAGTATTCCATGGTGTATATGTGCCACATTTTCTTTATCCAGTCTATCATTGATGAGTATTTGCGATACTACCTCACACCAGTTAGAATGGTGATCATTAAAAGAATCAGGAGACAACAGATTCTGGAGAGGATGTGGAGAAATAGGAATGCTTTTACACTGTTGGTGGGTGTGTAAATTAATGCTCTTACTAATGTTCTAATGGTGGGATAAGGAAAAAGTGTTTCTGTTAGCCTGCTCTTATGTGATTGTAATGGATACTCCTATTCAATTACAAACACAATAATGAAAAAGACAATGATTGGCTTCCACTATAATATATAGAACTAGGGAACTGAACTGGTTCTGAGTCATATTTTTTAAAAGGTCATTTGCAAACCAGTGTAATAATCAAAGGCTCTTTCCAAGGGAACTGAATAAAGATGGAGTCATGCACCAGAAAATACTGATTAGCCACTTGGAAATTGATAAATTAACTATGATGATGAACATAATTAATGTAGGGATCTAGCTCTATAACCAGCATGAGAAGTGCATGGACGTTGTGTGTTTGTGTGAGTTCATATGTGTGTGATTATATTCTTTTATCCTCAAATATGGAATTACTATGTGCACCAAGAGCTAGAAAGATTAATGTTTGTACAATGGTTTGTTAATATTAATTTTCTTTCAAACCACTTTTGCATTTATAAGGCCTTCCTGAATGTGCCTCTGTTGTCAAGCCATTAAGTAACTCTTTATTCAAATATTCAGGTTTGATCACACCTCTCAAAACTAATCACTGTACCCCCTTTTCCCTAGAAGATAAAATTAAAAGTCCTTAACCTGTCATTTAAAAAGAAAACCAAAAACTCTCATGATATAGAGTCTGCTTTTCTCTCAAAGTTCATGTTGCAGACACAGTGTTTAATCTGATATTCATTCCCAACTGTTATTCTCCTTTACTACTCTGAAATAGAACCTGAACAGCTAAATTGTCACTTCTCCAACCTCCCTTTGGATTAGGGGCTGCCATGTGATACAACACTGGCCAAAGAGAGAATTGCAAGCAGAATCAGTGAAGGCACTTCTAAAAAAAGGGTTTTGCTATCCTTAGGAAAGGGAAAAAGGTTAGTGCCTTCCACTTCCCCTCTTCCTCCTTTTTCCTGACTTAAAAATAAAGATAAGATGCTTAGTGCTATAGCAGCGATTCTGTAACCATGAAGAAAGGGCATTAGAATTGCAGAGACACTGGCCCTGATAGTTGATCTACTGAAACATAACTTCCTGACTATATGAGAAAAATGAACCCCTGTCTGTTTGGTTAAGTTGGGTTCTCTATTATTGTTGCAGAATGGCAACCTAACTGACATATTCATCTTCCACCATTCTTATTTCCATCAAAATTTATGCTCCAACATTTTTTTTCCAAATTAATGCACTCTTCCATTAATTCTTCTTGAAGCAGCTCAACCCAAAATTGTTATTAATAATTATTAATTATTCCCCCTGCTCTGGGCTTTCTCTTTATTTTTGAAGATACTCTCATTATTGAACTTCTAACATAGTATTATCATTTATTTACATGCTTGGGGTTATAAATAGACACCAAATAAAACGTTGTTGGGTGCTATGGAATCGTTAGCTATGCACAACGTTGAAATCCTGGGAGATCACAAAAAGCATAGCAGGTTGTCTTGTAGGATTGTGCTGCGTGGATACCACTTGATCACACCATCACTCATATCCTATTGCATCCTCTGACACTCCATTGCTAGGGATGCATCTTTCTCAGAAATACTTGTGTCATTTGCATGTGACTAACTAGGAAATACAATGTACTTTATTGACTAAACCTTTTGCAAGAGGAATGAAAGGATGCCATGCTGTTTCTCTCCTTGACACCTAGGCAGAAGCTCTTTCCTTCTCTTCCTGGGAATCCTTGTTCCCTCTAGTCTGTCTACAGAGCATCCTTTAAGTCCCAGGTCAAGGAATACTTCCACAGAGAATTCTTCATTTCTATTCCTACTCCAGAATGTGTTGTTCTTTCATTCAATCACAGTATTTTACATGTGCCTCTATCATGTTATGCTGTATTGATTTATTTACATATCTGTCTTTTCTAAATATGATAAGCTCCTGGATGCAAGGGTTCATGTTTCATTGAAATTCAAGGTTTAAGTATCTGAAAAAGTATCTCTCACAAATAGTTGTTTAATGAAACAATGACATTCACTTTATCAACTTACAGCACTCTTCCAAGTAAAAGGCAAGAGAAAGGTCATGTAACTTGGAATATTTTAAAAGTTCTAAATTTTATGGATTCCATCATTTGGTGTATAGAATTTTAAGAATAAAAGACTAAAGTATAATTTATAAAAATAAAACACTACAAATAATTTTGGAGAGGTGATGAGTTGTAAGGGACACTTAGTTTATCAATTAACAGCTCAGGTAATCACAAATGGGCACATTCTGTGAAAGTGTATATGATTAAAATTAATCTGTCCTCTCATTGTAATTTTTTCTTTTCTTTGCAATAAACAAGATTTGTATTTGTATTATGCCCTTTGACCAGAGTCTTCAAAACCACCCACTAACTATTTAGGCAGTGCATCAGGAAAATGAACTCTTTTACATGAAAAACATCAAAACGTAGATCACATACCCCATAAAGTTTCTATAGGACATCACCGTGAAACTCAGTCATGAGGTTTGGTCCCAGTTGGATATTATTAATTGTTGCAATTATTGTTATTGAAATAGTCCCAAAAGATTGCAATGTGATTAGGACCAAAAGAGAAAACACTTTAGCAAGTATATTGGCTGCTTATGGAATAAACTTCTATTCCACAGCCAGCTTTTTGTTGCAAACCATGTTATTTAAAACAACACAAGCTCCCCAAAATAGACATGGGCCTTCACTATCTTTTTGGATTAAATTATAGCATCTTTCAAATGAGTTTTTGGTATATGTGCTACTTTATCTTCATTATGAAGACAAAAAAAAATGGATACGGGCTTTGGATAAAATTATGGCCTCATCAGGACATGAATAAATTACATATGGCCCATTAAAACTTGCCAGTTTAATTCAGATAACATTTATTTATTATTAGTGTTTTAAAGGTTTATAGTTATTTTCCAGATTATTTCACTGCACTCTACTTACCCTCATTTAAAATTCTTTTTGTATGGTGAACTGTGTAGTTTAATTTTTATTTCCATTATTTTCCTACTGAGAGTTAAATTTAAAAAATTCTGTCATTTTCCATGTGTCTCATAGGTGTCTATCATGAGCTAAGCAATATGATTTTCTTAGAATTCCCGATGGGCTCTATGGTACTTTTTTGCAGGTACATATGAATCTTGAAGGAAACAAATTTACTTTACAAAATGCGTTTATTATGTGGCCCTGTGTCCTATGCCAAAGCAAGTCAAACAAAGAACAAACAAAGGACTATGACTTCTAATAATTACAACATTTTAAAAAACAAAACTTATTTTGTTTGTTTTTGTTTGTTTGTTTTGTGTTCTTTTCAAAATATGATCTTGTTCTGTCATCCATGCTGGAGTGCAGTGGCTCAACCATGGCTCACTATAACCTACACCTCCCTCGGGTCAGGTGATCCTCCAGAGTATCTCCTGATACTCAGTTCCACATCCAGAGTAGCAGAGAGTAGAGGTGTGCACCACTATGCCCAGATAATTTCATATTTTTTGTAAAGATGGGTTTTGCCATGTTGTCCAAGCTGGTCTCAGACTCTTGAGTTCAAGTGATCCACCTGCCTCTGCCTCCCAAAGTGCTGGGATTACAGGCATGAGCCACTACACCAAGCCTTCTTAAAGTTTTTGTACACTAGAAAAGTACTTTTGGCTTTATCTCAGATGATTTAGCTGTAGAGATGAGTTTATTTGATGTATGATTTTCTCTATCTCAATAGGTTACAAATATATAAAAGCCATTTATTGGTCCAAAGCTATTGAAAATAATATGTATTTCCAAATATAACAACATGCTATAAGGTAAGAAGCAAAATATTTGGAGGTAGGCAGATTGTAATTCCAATATTGAATCTGCAATTTACCTCATCTATTACATGGGAGTCATAATAAATACCTTAAAAGATTGTTGAATGGTGTATTAGTCAGGGTTCTCTAGAGAGACAGAACTAATAGAATATATATATATATATATATACACACACACACACACACACACACATATATACACATATATATATACACACACACATAATAAATTATATATAAAGTAAATACAATTATATATATATATATATATATACACATACACACACATATATAAAGGGGATATTAAGTAGTAATAACTCACACAATCGCAAGGTCTCACAATAGGCCATCTGCAAGCTGAGGAGCAAGGAAACCAGTTCGAATCCCAACAATGAAGAACTTGAAGTCCAATGTTTGAGGGCAGAAAGCATCTAGCATGGAAAAAGGTGTAGGCTGAGAGGCTAAACCAATCTAGTCTTTTCATGTTTTTCTGCCTGAGTTATATTCTGGCCACAGTGGCAGCTGATTAGATGGTGTCCACCCAGATTAAGGGTGGGTCTGCCTTCCCCAGCCCACTGACTCGAATATTAATCTTCTTTGGCAACACCCTCACAAACACACCCAGGAACAATACTTTGCATCATTCAATTCAATCAAGCTGACACTCAGTATTAACCATTACACCAGGACTGAATAACGAATGTATGAAAAATTGACAGCTTATAGTGGTTTGGGAGATGAATATAAGATTAATGAAAATAATAAAAGTAACCTGAGAATGGTGATCACATAGATAAATATGAATCAAGTTTTACTTTTCTTTCAGAATTTTACTGTTTTAAGTAAGCATGGCCACTATCTAATATGCTTTCAAATTAATCTAATTTGGTATCAAAAATCATGATAATTGATGATGATGTGGTACTGGTGAAGATGATGTGTTCTAATGATGGTAGGGAAGATGATGCTGTGGTGTGGACAGTTCCTTTTGTTGATGGTTTAGTGTGATTAGGGTGTAGTGTGATGATAGTTTGGTGTGATGATGGTATGGTGTGGTGTGATGATGTGGTGTGATAATGATATCAGGAGTTGATGGTGTAGTATGTCAATAATATGGGGTGATGATGTTATAGTGTAATGACAATGTAATTCTTTTTTTCTGACTGATACAGATTTTCATATGAGGAGTGATTCTAGAGAACCAGAATCTTAAGGATGAGTTTTTTGAATTGGTTCTGGGTTTTCTGGAATTGGTTGGCTAATGTGGTTAGATTTAAAGGTGCCAATGATTCTATTTCCAATGGTAAAGAGGACACTGATAGCCCATGGCATACTGTGGCAATTAAGATGTGCAAAATATCTCCCTTGAATACTCCTAATCAAATACCCATGAAAGGTAAGGTTCTGGGTGACTATGTATTTTATCTTAGAATATTCTGGTAAACTAAAAAGTATAATTGGGATTGGCTAATGGCTCCTAAATGCACTGGAGAAAGTTGTGGTGGGTGGGGGAGTGAGAGGCTAGGGCTTAAAATATTCAGTTCAAGTTCTACATTAATGACTTGAAAACTTTTGTAAACGTTTGTCTCTTGTAGCTTCAGGGCTGATATTCCTGAAAACGAAACACAGAGTGCCAGCATGTGAGTAGCTGAATTACGACACAAATCGAATTCCCAAATTTTCAGGATGTCTTCTGGCTAACACGGGGGCATTGATTGAGAAGAAATGTGATCCTGCAAATTGAAATATGGACATATGGGCATATCCCAGTGAAGCTTGTGACCCTGAATCCTTAGATTCTGCTGAGCCTTCTTTGCTCATAAAAGCAGTCCTTTAACACTTGACCAAGGAAATTAGCACTGCTTTACCTAAAGAAGCTGCAATGACCTCCCCTAATGTAGTTGCCTTGAAAGACACTGTTGATTCTCCTCAGGATTCACCCCCACCATCCATTCTTCTTTGCTTTTACACTTATAACTAGACTCAAGTCCCATTAGGCTCTAAAAGCTGAAATACAAAGTGTGACCCATGAGGACATTAGCTACTCCAGAAGAACTGCACAATGCTTCCAACTTATACAAACAGAAATTCAGGGAATATGTGTGGGAGTGGATCTTAAGGGAGCAAGATAATGGTGGAAGGAATGTAAAGCTGGACCTGGCCAAATTTGTTGATATGGCCCCACTAAGCAGAGATTCTGGATTTAATGTCGTAGCTTTAGGAGTTAGAAAAGGCTCCAGTGGTTTGTTTGGTTAAAACATGTAAACCAAAGTTGATGAAAAATGAAGTTGAAATTTCAGAACTGCCTTGATATGCGGTAGAAGATGTTCCACAGCATAGGGAGACTGGATTATTAGAGTGGATTTATCGTGTAAGATCTGCTCACCCAGCCTGGAAGGGCACACCTTTCACTGTGAGTTTTAGGAATAAATTAGTCAAGGGAGCTCTAGAATTCTCGAAGGGCTTTGTGGTCTCTCTTATCTGTAGGTCACAAATTAGCATTGGAACTGCAACTACCAAACTGGGATCCCTCAATGCAGTGGTATAGTGGAAACTTGGGGTAGCATGGGCCAAGTGGTAGCACTAAATTGCCAAATATAAAGTAGTCATGGTTATTGCAATGGACAAGTACATCAAAGCAGTAATCAGAATAGTCTGATGACAGAGATTTATGGCACTGGCTAGTTTGTCATGTTGTCCCTAGAGAAGAAATAGGTGGGAAGTCTCCTAAATTCTTATTTGATCTGTATAAGAAGGCAAGTTCCAGGTCTAGCGAATAGACATCTACCATAGGGAATCATGACCCCTCAACAAATTTCCAGACTTGAACCAGTTTACAAATCTAGAACGCTTTAAATAAGAGGAGGCAAGGTTCTCTTGAGGAAGGACCTTGCTAACATCCCATAAGTTTATACTCTTGATTTTTTCTCATTCTTCCCCAAAGAGACCTATGACTACTTGCTAGGGTGATTGTGCATTGGGGAAAGTGAAGTGATAAGACTTTGGGGGAAATTACTGGATTTGGGCTGTGAACTTATACTAATTTCCTGCAGATCTCAAACCACTGGACTACCACTCAGAGTAAGAGCTCATGGAGGTCACGTGATAAGTGGAATTTTAGCTCAGCGTCCCTGAACGCATCCTGTAGTTATTTCACAGCTTCAAACTGTGTTTATAGAACATGCATATTCCACAACTGGTAGAGTCCCTATGCTTATCGTGTGACCTGGGAGAGGTCAGGGAGTGTGATAAGAAGGGCCGAGTGGAAGCTACTAGAACTACTTCTACCTACAAAAATGGTAAATGAAAGGCAATATTATATTCTTAGAGGGATTGCAGAAATTATTGTTATCATTAAGAACTTGAGACTTTGAGTGGTGGTGATTTCTACCACATCTCCCTTCAACTCTCCATTTTGGCCTATGCAGAAAACAGATGGAACTTGGAGAATGACAGTGGATTATCAAAAATTTAATCAAATAGTAACTCTCATTGCAGCTACTGTACCAAACATGATTTTATTGCTTGAGCAAATTACCACATCCCCTGATACTTGGTGTGCAGCTATTTTGGTGGCAAATGCTTTTTCTACATTCCTATTAGTAAAGACCACCAGAGCAGACTGCTTTCAGCTAGAAAGGTCAGGAATACATTTTCACTGTGCCACCTCACTATATATCCATTCTGTAGCTTTATGTCATTATTTAGTCCTCAGGGAGCTTGATTGCTGTTCTCTTCCAAAGGATATCATGCTATTTCATTACATTGATGATGGTATGTTGATTGGACCTAGTGAGCAAGAAGTAGTGACTACCATATATATATATACATATATATGCGTTATATACCTCTTATATATACACATATACAGGAATATATGTATATGTATACATATACATGTATATACATATATAAGACATGTGTGATTCAGAGGCTGGGAAATAAACCTGACAAAAACTCAGAGGCCTTCCACCTCTGTGAAATGTCTAGGGGTTCAAGTCCAGGTGTAGTGGCTCATGCTTGCAATCCCAATGTTTTGGGAGGCAGGGGTAGGAGAATCACTTGAGGCTAGGAGTTAGAGACCAGGCTGGGCAATTTAGTGAAATTCTTTCTCTAAAAAAATTGAATTTGCCAGGTGTGGTGGCACATACCTGTAGTCCTAGTCACTCTGGAGTCTTGAGCCCAGAAGTTAGAGGTTACAGTAATCTATGATCATGATCATGCCACTCCACTGTAGCCTGGGCAACAAAATGAGACCCTGCCTCTAAAAAACAAACAAACTAACAAACAAAAAGTCTAAGTGGTGTGGGAAGTGGGAAGCTAAGATATCCCTCCTAAGTTAAATAATAAGTTATCAAATCTTGTCCCTCCTGCCACCAAAAAAAGAGGAACAAAACCTATTGGACTTCTTGACTTCCTTGGACTTTGGAGGAGACGTATTTCTCATCTGGGTGTGACTCAAAAAATTAGTATTTTTGAGTGAACTCCATAAGAGAAACCTCTGCAACAGGCCAAAAATTAGTATTTTTGAGTGAACCCCATAAGAGAAGCCTCTGTAACAGGCCTAGACCACCATGCAAGCTGCTCTGCCACTTGGGCCATAAGATCCAGCATATCCAATGGTGCTTGAAGTGTCAGTGGCAAAAGAAATGCAGTTTGAAGCTTTTGGAAGGCGTCTAGAAGTGAATCACACCTTTAGATCTTGAAGCAAAGCCATGTCATCCTCTGAAAATCACTTTTCTCATTTTGGGAAAGAGCTTTTGGTTTACTACTGGGCTTTAGCAGAGTCTGAGCACTTAACAATGGGCCACCAATTCACCATACAACCTGAGCTGCCCAACAAAAAAAATGTGTTGTCTGGTCCACCGAGTCCTAAAATTGGGCAGTGATATATACATTTACGATGCCTGAGCAGGCCCTGAAGGCACAAGCAAGTTTCATGAAGAAGGGGCCCAAATTTTCATGCGCCTAGTACTGCTGCATTGCCTCCTCCCTCCCTGTACATATCTATGCTGCATGGGGAGCGTCCTATGGCCAGTCGATGAAAAAGAGGAAACTAGGACCTGATTTACAGATGATTCGGCACAACAGGCAATGTCTTTGTCCTTTTGTGCTACTATAAACAAATAACTGAGACTAGATAATTTATAGAGTACAGAAATTTATTTCTCATGGTTCTGGAGGCTGGGAAGTCCAAGATCAAAGCACCAACAGGTTCAGTGTCTGGTGAAGGCCCAGTCTTTGCTTCCAAGATGGTGCCTTATTGCTGCATCCTCCAGAGGGAAGGAACACTGTCTTCACATAGTAAAAAGGATAAAGGAGCGAGAGAATGCTCATTCAACTTATGCCCATTCATAAGTGCAGAGCCTTCATGATTAAATCACCTCCCAGTGGCCATACTTTTTAATACTACTGCATTGAGGATTAAATTTCAACATGAATTTTGGAGAGAACACAATCATTGAAGCCATATCAGCGAGGCACCACCTGGATGGAAATAGGCAACTGCAGCACTACAGCCCCTTTCTTGAACATTCCTGAAGAACAGAGGTGAAAGAATTTCCTTGCAGTGGCCAGAACATCAAGCAGTGTACCTGGTTGTTCATTTTTCTTGGAAGGAGTAACTGCCAGGGATTTGGATGGCTAATCAGAATCCTGGAAAAAACATGATTAGAAAGTTGTTGACAAGACAGTGAATGTGAATAGGACAAAGAATATGAATATATGTGTGGCTCATGTGACTGCTCACCAAAAGGTGACCTCAGCAGCAGAGAATTTTAATAATCAAGTAAGTATTGATTCTGTGGATACCACTCAGCATCTTTCTTAGACATGTGTTTCATCGCCCAGTGGACCTATGACCAAAGTAGCCATGGTGCTAGAAAAAGAGATTATGCATGGGATCAGCAACATGGATTCTACTCACCAAGGCTGACCAAGTATAGCTATTGCTGAGTGCCCAATCTGCCAGCAGAAGAGACCAACACTGGCGCTATTCTCCAGGTTGATCAGCCAGCTACTTGGTGACAGATTATGTTGGACCACTTTCATCATAAAAGGGAAATCACTTTGTTCTTTTAGAAAAAGACACTTATTCTGCATATGGGTTTGCTTTCCTTGTATATAATGTTTCTGTTGAAACTTACAGAATGTCTTATCCACAATCATGACAATGTACAAAGCAATGCTTCTTATCTAGGGCAGAAGTGGTCCTATGCCCATGGAATTCACTGATCTTACCATTACACCCTGTCATCCTGAAGCATGGTCCCATGCCCATGGAATTCACTGGTCTTACCATTATACCCTGTCATCCTGAAGCAGTTGGGTGACAGATGGCCTATAGCCTTTGAAGACGTAGTTACAATGCCAGCTAGGTGGTAATGCCATGTGAGATTGGGGCAGAAGACTATGTATACTCTAAATCAGTATCCAAGGTATGACATTTTGTCTCCCATAGCTAAGATTCATGGGTCTGAGAATCAAGGAATAGAAATGGGAGTAGCTCTAATCACTACTATCCTTTGCGATCTACTAGTAAAATGTTTGCTGACCTTGGGCTCTGCTGGTCTCGAGTTCCAAAGGGAGGAATGGTTCTACCAGGAGACACAACAGTGATTCCACTGAATTGAAAGTTGAAACAACCACCTGGCCACTTTGGGCTCCTCATGTGTCTGAAGCAACAGGCAAAGAAAGAAGTTTCTATATTGGCTGGTGTTATTGATACTGACTGCCAGTTGGGATCTTTCTCCACAACAGAGATAAGTTAGAGTCTGCATGGAATATAGTAAATCCTTTATGGAGTCTCCTAAACCTACCATGCCCCATGATTAAAGTTAATGGAAAACTACAACAACCCAATTCTAACACAACTTCTACTGGTCCAGATCCTTCAGAAATGAAGATTTGGGACATCCCTGCAGGTAATTAAAAATGAGCAGTTGAGGTGCTTGTTGAAGGCAAAAGGAATACAGAATGAATAGTGGAGGAATGTAGTTATAAATATCAATTATGGCTAATGATCAGCTGCAGAAATGAGAAATATAGTAGTTATAGATTGTTTCCTATTTTATTATGAATGTTTGTATATATATTTAGCAAATATTTCTGTATTCTTTCCTTTCTTATTCCCATTTCACGTAACACAAGCTGTATTAATGATAGTTAACTTTATATTACAATATTTACATTATAGAATATCAAGGAGAAGTGTGAACAGCACCTAAAACTTTGTGTCCTCCTCTGAGGAAAGTGTTAGTGTGGTTTTGGAGGCATAGAAGATAGTTGTATCATGTTAGATGGAAGTATGACTTTGCCATTAGCTTTATTTGGAGATTAAGTATGGTTTCAGAAGATGTGTATGAATGTAAAATTGGCAAGATGTGGACTGTGATGGTCAGTTTTATGTGTCAACCTGGCTAGGCTATAGTCTACAGTTTGATTATTCAATCAAACACCAATCTAGGTATTGTGATGAAGGTATTTTGTGGATGTGCTTAAAGTCAATAATCAGTTGCCTTTATGTAGGGAGATTATTCTTGATAGTCAGTGTGAGCCTGAATCAATCAGTCAAAGGCCTTAGGATCAGAACTGGGGCTTCCTTGAGGAAGAAGAAATTCTGCCTGTAGATAGAAACTTGAAATTATGCCCAGGACTCTCAGCATGCCTTTCTTGATGATTTGTCCTGTGAATTTCAAACTTGCTTTGATATCCCCAAGAATTGCATAAGTCAATTCCTTGCAATAATTTCTTAGTATCCCCTACTGATCTTGTTTCTCTGGTTGAATGCTTACTAATATGACCAAAAAACAAAAACAAAAACAAAAAACACTCAAATTTCTTAGTCTTATAATCTGTCTTGTGTCAATATTAATTTGTTTACTCAATTTCTTTCTTCTTTAGAGAATAAATTCCTTGAAATCAAGATCTGGATTTTTCAAGTCTTTGAAGCACTAAGAACGAGGCCTTGCCTAAATGTATGCTCAGTGAGTAATAAAGAAATCTCATTTTTAAGTTTTTCTATTGTTTTCTGGTTTTCATTGGTTATTAAGGACCTGATCTTGAGGCAGATGTGGCTGTGGAAGACAAGCAGATATTTCAGGCTTAAATTTATGCTTCATTCCTAACATGTTTTTATTTGTAAATTATTATTTGTCTCCACTAATTGTCACAAAACTTAAACTTACAAATGGTTTTCAAGTGTCACTAGGCCAATAGTAACTGAACCTCTATTTCTAAATTTATTGCCACAACTCACTTTTCCCCTTAAATATTTTTATCCTAGCCTTTCAATTTCTTTCATTCCAATTCTCTTGGTTGATGTATTCATAAGTGTCTTCTTCCAGAAAACTTATCCAGGGAATTTGGTACACATCATTTCAACTGATGAATTCATTTTTTCACGTCTTCATTCATCCCTCAAGTAATTACCAAGTATCCACCATGTGTAAGGCACTAGGCTACCTAATTTAGTGTGTCAGGGCTTTTTAATGACCAAATCCAATTATTATCCTGTGACAAAAACTAATCATAAAAACAAAAACAAAAGCCTTTGCCCAAATTTGCCCAATTAAATGTTTTCATGTTGGTAAATCTTTGAGTCTTCTGCCTCTAAATTTGGGTTAAATTACTTCTATAAAAAATGCTAAGCATACTTTTTAACTGCCCTTGTGGTTTCTCTCTACAGAAAACACACACACACACACACACACACACACCCCTAAACTTTTCTAGATGTTCATATTACTGAAAGTGAACTCATATACTGACATGGTTAGACCATTTTGATGTGCTCATATAATAACATTGACCATAAACGATCACATATTTGAATAAAATCTAGTGGTATAGTCTTTCCATTTTTATTCTTTTCAAAATATTGGAAGAATATTTTGAAAAGAATAAAATATTCTTTTATTATTGGAAGCAGTCAGACTTCCAGAGAAATTTCCCTTTGAGGGTTAAAATCACATGCTCCCCAAACCCAGTCTGGAGGCCTCCTTCTCCACTAGGAAAGACCAACTTACAGAAAGGTTTTGAAGTGGATTCATCAGATGATATTGACCACAAAGAAACAGCCCTGAAGCCTGTAGTAGTGCTATGCCTGGAGTCATAACACAGATAATGTTCTCAAAATGCTCCACCCTGCCTTGGACGGGGTTCTGGAGTCAGATTATTCTGCATTCCATGCTATAGAGGGCTGTGTCGCAGTCAAATTCCTGAGCATGACCACTGCCACAATGCAACTGTTTACTCCATCTCTAAATGTCACATCAATATGACCTTACAGAGAAGGTATTTGTTTGTATGACTCCTCAGAGCAAGACCTCCTCTGTGGCTGGGACATTATGAGTTGTTGGTAAATATGAAAGTAATAGGAGAAGAATGAAGAAAATTAAATGCCAAACAAACAAAAAGAATAGAAAAAAAAGGAAGGAAAGAAGAAAGAAGAGAAGAAAAAAGAAAAATACGACAGTAATAAAAGTAACATCTAAGGGCTTAATATGTGTCAGGCAATAGTCTAAAATACAAACGTTTACATATTAATTCACTTAGTCCTCAGAATTTCCTGGAAAATGTTACTATTATTATCACCAGTTTCTAGATCAGGAAATTGGGCACAGAAGAATGAAAAAGCTTGCAAAGTTAAGGTGGAGCTGGGATTTGAACTCAGAAAGTCTCACTGCAGAAGCTGAACTTTAAAACACTACACTCTACTACCTCTAAATAAAAAACAGTAACAGTGAAATTAAGTGGAATAAAGATAAAGAATTGGAAGAATTTACTCAGTAAACATTTCATTCAATAAATATTTATTGAGCAATTCAGGAAGATACAGTTCCTGTAATCAAAGAGCTCACAATTAAGTGGAGAAGAGAATATGAAAGAAACGGAAAATGAATGAATGCAACATGGTAGAAGATTACAAAGAAATTTATGCTGTACTAGGGCTCAGATTCGTTCCAGAGAAAGCAGTTATCTCTGCCCAGGGGATGGTGTTGCAAGAGTTTCTACAGAAAGCAATGTCTGGGCTGACTCAGAGAACCAACTCTGGCAGCTGTTAAAAGTATGGGCTGAAAGAGGTGAGGCCTGAGAGGAGAACAACTAGGGTCTGTTGTAACACAGCATGTGAGAGCTGGCAGACCATTGGCAGCTGGATTAAAGAGGGTGCGAAAAACTGAGATTAGAAGAAAGAATTGTCAAGAGCTCTTCATCAACATTAAGAAAGGATGTTGTGAGCTGGCTCTGAGATCTCTGACTTGGGCAACTTGATGCTGCTGCCAATTCACCTAGAAACAAAACACAGGACAAAGAGAACTTTAAGAGTATTAGAAGAGGAAAGATGAGATAAAGTTGATAAGCTATTGATTTTTGAGTTTGAAATCTCCAAAAGGCTTCTAGCTTGAGATGTCTAGGAGCTGTATGGCAGAGAATACAGATCTGGCCAATGTTAGTACATTACGTGCAATTAAATCCTTCAGAGCAGAAGAATTACTGAGAGAATATGGGTAATGAAAGAACAGCAAAGGATGGAACTCTATCTAAACAGTGCACAAAAGACAAAGCAGGTAAGAATAAAATAATCACTCAAACCAAGGGGACTTCCGCTTGCAAAAAGATCAGTAATTATGTCAAATGCAACAGATGACCACTTGGAATACATAAGGCGAAGCACTTATGGAATTTGCTCTCAGGTGATTCTTGGAATCTAGAGCCTGGAGGGCAGCCTCTTGAGGAGAAGATGATAACTTCTCCCATAAAAGGAAAAGAAAACAGGAGAACACACAAGATAAAGATGAACCTGTCAGTGTTTTAAATGGAGGGCAAAAGTTTAGGATAAACTATGAATTAGAGAGTGAACTTGCATACTGAAATGTCAGTGGAATTGATGACAGCGGTGAATATTTGAAATATCCACTCAGGGAAAAGGACAATTTAAAAGGTTGCCAGACGACAAAGAAGTCCCACCTGGGACTGAGAAGGATCAATTTGCAGAGGCATTGATCTGCGTCCTTTCTGACTGCCCTCAGCAAGCCCCCCTTGCAACAGGAGGTTGTGATTAGAGGGTGGGAGCTTGAGTTTTAAGAATTAGTGGTGGAACATTATGAATGCTCAACAGGAAAGGGAAAGAATTAATGAGAAATGTCTATTTCTTGATTATCAGTTGTTAAATTAAACATCTATTGATTGCCTGTGTTGTGCTCTGTGAAGGGTGATTATTCAACCAATCACAAGCTTATTGAGTACCTACTGTGTACTCAATACTATCTTAGGCACTGAACTTTCAAAGCTATATGACCCCTACATTTAGGGTGCTTACAGTCTAATGGAAGAATCACATAAGAAAACTGCAACATCAAAGCAATGTGGTAGGGGCTATGATAGAAGTAGGCCCGGGATGCTGATGGATTATAGAGAAGGGAAGTCTAAAACCAGGTTGGGTAAGGAGGAAAAGAAGGAAGATTTCCTGATAAAGCCATGCTGAGAGGTAATGACAACTAGGAGTTAGTCAGAAGTGCTTAGGTGAGACCTAAGAAGGCACCTATGAAGCTGAGAAGACAAGGAGGGCCAGAACAAAATAAACTTTATAAAACATATTAAGGAATTTTGATGTTATCCATTAATTATCTTTTTTAAAATCATATTACTCCTAACAGCAAATGTGAACAAGTATTTATCCTCTGAAGATATAGGAGCATCACCTGAAATGGTTGTTGCTTGTGTTAAAATTTCTGGAGCTTCCAGGTCTAAAAACAAATGTGAATTTTGTAACCTACTCTATATTATGTCAATTCTAGTCTACTTTGAATTATTTACCTTCAAATAAATTAATCTTTAAGAAGATGCACCATGGTCCTCCTGGAGCTTCTTATCTGTGAATGATGGCTGTAAGTGAGGAAGAAATCATTGAATTATTTTAAGTAGGAGTGTTGTATAATCAGATTTCCGTTTTAGAAAAATATTTCACCAACAACATGTTGCTTGGTTTGGGAAATCAAGAGAAGGATGTGAGAAGTAGTTGGGAGGCTGCTGCAGCAACTCAGACAAGAGATGATGAGTTCCTGAGTCCTATAAATATGAGTAAAAAGAAAGGCAGTGAGTGAAGAATTGTAAAGGCAATAAGAATGTCAATGACTTATGGCTATGGGGAGTGAGTCAGAGGACGTCTATATGATAACCAGGTTTCTGGTCTGAATGCTGTTGCCTAAGAGAGTAAATGAGGGAGTAGAGTCCGGGCCTGAAGATTCGAAGCAATGGTAAGTTCTGTTTTGGACATTGCATTTGAGGTTCACGTGGGACATCTACGTGCTGATGACTGACATGCATTTGAGCACAAATATGGGAATGGCCACATGTGGACATTGAAGTCTCGTGAGGAGATAAGGCCATCTAGGGACAGGGCCTCAGAGTTTATAATGTAGTCAGAGAAATGACTCAGAAATCACAAATAAAATCAACCAATAAGTGAGTCTGATCAATCTGTTCCAATTGACTGTGGAGTGCTGTGGGGACAGGGAGTTAGGGACTGACTGAATTGAGGCGAGTTAGTGAAGGAAGGAACACCACTGACCTCAGAGCCCATGGTCCACAGCATCATCCTAACCTGAGAGCCACAGTCACAAATCACACTGCCTTTGCTGCTTAACCTTGCCCTAAGTTCATGTCACCAAACCATTTGCACCTGCCCAGAACAATGACGATTCCTTATAGTTCTTGGGATGACCTATATACAAGAACTTGTAAGATGTGAGACAATGCAATGAATAAGTGGTCTCTGAGCATGTGCTATGAGCATTGAGATGATGCCTTTCTTCCTATTCCTGGTTTGGCTCTGGCATGCTGTAGCAGCTGGAATTTATTTCCATAGTAGGTGGTGAGAATTCCTCTGCTTTTGGGTACCACGTGACTGACTGTGCAATAGAGTTCTACGACACCTTCCAAACCTGAAGTTGCAGATTTGAGATAATTCCAAGAGGGAGAGGGAGCCTTGAAGATACAGTTTTTATGTAAATATATTTTAGTTTCTAAGGCATTTCAGTAGCTTCTGGGGCAATAAGATACAGTATGTAAAATTCAACTTGTCCTATTGTTGTGTTCATACAGGGCTTTCCCAAGTACTCCTAGACAGAGGAGAAGAGTAAGACGGAAGATTGCAAAACGTGCTCCCTGCACTCCATTCTCATTTCAACCTCTGGGTTTTGCATGTCACGGCATGCGACCCCGAGGAACCAGTGTCTGAGCAAAGAGAAGGTTATGATTACTGCCATGTAAAATGACATACCCTGGACACCAGGCTCTGGGAAACAGAAGGCAAGTTAGATGGGTCAATAGATGGTGACAAAACACAGAGGTCAACAGATTGATGATCCTGATAAACTGGAGAGCTATGAGGTATGACTGAGACAAATTTCTGGGTTCTTTTACATCATGGGAAATGTATGATTATTGTTTTATAGTCTTTTAGTTTTAAAAGCTGCCATGAACTGAGGAGGAAAGTTGTGAATAGTGGACTATTTTATAATTTAGATCCCAGGCAAAATGTGAGAGGACATGGAGATCTAAAACTTACAAGGAAATGTAAGCCATAAGCTCTTGTAGCTCTCATTGTAACTTTCTTTAATGTGGTTACTTTTTCACTTTGGAATATGTTGGAGGGTTGAGCTTTCTATATTACTAGATTCAAAATAAAATACATTAACAAAAATAAAATGCCACCAAAATGTGCTTGCAGGTAGAGAAAAAAATTACATAAAACCTTAAATTCTCAGTCACATCTGACCTGTCAGCCCTATATATAACTTTTCGTAGTCTTCATTTTTTATTCTACAAAAAGAGAATTCTTTAAATTTTCTGCACTGAATATGTATTTTTGTAAACAGAAAAAAACAATGCAATCTCATTAAACAATAAGAATACTACAATTGTTACCAAACTCTCCGTGTTTCTTAACCAAGTCTGTCTCTATTCTTTTTTTTTTTTTTTTTGGAGACGGAGTCTTGCTCTGTCACCAGGCTGGAGTGCAGTACAGAGTACAGTGGCGCGATCTTGGCTCACTACAATCTCTGACTCTCTGGTTCAAGCTATTCTGCTGCCTCAGCCTCCCGAGTAACTGGGATTACAGGCACGTGCCACCATGCACTGCTAATTTTTGCATTTTTAGTAGAGACAATGTTTTACCATGTTGGTCAGGATGGTCTCAATCTCCTGACCTTGTGATCTGCCTGCCTCGGCCTCCCAAAGTCCTGCTGGGATTACAGGTGTGAGCCACCGTGCCCAGCCCCAAATCTCTATTCTTTATAACTGATGTGAAAGCTAGACTCAAACTGTCTCAGCAAATGGTAGGTCTCCTGAACAGCCCAAAGCAGATTTGCTTAACATGGATCACCTGTGAGTTCTCTGTAATTCTAGTTTCCAAAGAGTCTTAATATCTTGGAACTTCTGAAGGATCAAGATTTATGTGGCCATAAGTGAAACAGTCCTGGAATGAATACGATCTACAAGTTTAGAAATCCTCGGGCTATTCTCTAAACAAAGATGTGGGAAACTATTAATGTTTATACTAAAGATTCCCTAGTGTGGGTTGTTTTTTTTTTTAGTGTGGTCATTGTAAGATATGAATGGTTATGTCCTTTGCAATCTCTATATAGTTGCCTTTATGCAGGGTGCCCCTGGGTTGTAAGACGTGGATGTGGGAGAAACTGGAACTGGAGAGGTGGCTTACCTACTTCAGTCATAAAAGGAGGCCACTGTCAAAATACACACGCACACACACACACACACACACACACCTCTTCTCAACCGTAGTTATAAAATAGCAGCTCTGAAGATCTGGAGGGAAGAAAGAAGTAAATCAGTTGAGCTTTATAAATCTGGCTAGGCTGACTTATTCATTAGACACAATAATCCCAGTGCCCATGACCCACAATCTTTTTAGGAATCCATAAAAAATATTTTATTTTCACTTAAAATCAGAAGAAAAGAAAACCAAACTTTTAAGTTGAAAAAAAGGCTTTAATATGTAATATGAGTATATTCATCTTTACATCAATGCAGTCATAAACCATAATTATCAGTACTTTCTTATAAAGGAAGTTGCCCGTACAGGCAAGGGGGCTAGGGCTCCTGAAAGTTATAATGTGGCCTGATGACTATCAACCATTCAGCTGGCTGCAAAACCCTTTTGAAAATAGTGTCTGAGCCAAGCCTCTCCATTTCAGAAGCAGGATGCTAGTGAAAGTAGAATCTTACATTTCAAGAAGTCAGTTAACTTTCTTCAGAGAAATGTTATTCCACAGCAACCAAGCCATGTACCAAATGCATTACTTGATCACAAAGTGAGATGAAACATGAAAAATGTTACATTGTTCAATTAAAATATATTGTCTCTGCAGGAAAAAATGATTAAGGATTCCATATTTAAAAAAAACAAACATGATGGAATTTGCTATTTTAACTAACTACCATGAAACTTTGATTTGGATAAAAACATTGAATTAGCTCATGATTCTCTGAGTCAGAAATCTGACTTTCAGCGGGGCAATTCTGCTTATCTCACCTGGGCTCACTGCAGTCAGCTGGCACCTTGGCTGTGGCAGGTGCTGTCACTCATAGGTTGGCAGTCCACAGGCTGTCTGCCCATCAGGATGCCTGAGTCCTCTCCCATGTAGCCTCTGCTTCTAGTCTGGGCTTCCTCACACTGTGGTGGAAGTGTTTCCAATAGCAAGAGGGCAAACCTCTGCTTATGTCACGTTTTCCACGTCTGTGGCCAAAGCAGGTCACATCGTTAAGATTAGATTCAAGGGATGGAGAAATAGACTTCATTTCTTGATGGGAGTAGTTACAAAGTCACTTTGCAAGGAGCATGAATACAGGGATGGGAAAAATCTGTGGCCGTTTTTTTAACCATCTACCATATCTCTTCCTTCAAAATTCTCATATCAGTACTTCTGCCAAGTAACTCCCCTTTTGAGTTTTTATTTTAGTTCAACTTTTTTACAGTTTAAGGTAAAGCTTAGCTTGGTTCCTGGGAAATAAAAATGGAGATGCAATTGAAACAAGTTCAGTATTTCCTTTAAAACTACATTTTATTTAATTTTATTTTTTTCACTCAAAGAGGTTTATTAAGCTCCTCCTACCAGGCAACATAGCACAGTGCCTTGAGAACAAGATTCCTGGGTTTAAAACTCCAGTTCCACCATTTACAAGTTGCATGATCTTGGGCAAGTTTTTTTTTTAACTTTTTAGTTTTGGGGGTACATGTGCAGGTTTTTTATATAGGTAAACTTGTCCCGGGGGTTTGTTGTAAAGATTATTTCATCACCCAGGTTCTAAGCCTAGTAACCAATAGTTATATTTTCTGCTCCTCCCCCTCTTCCCAACCTTCCACCCTCAAGTAGACCCTGGTGTCTGTTGTTCACTTCTTTGTGTTCATGAGTTCTTATAATTTAGCTCCCACTTATAAGTGAGAACATGCAGTGTTTGGTTTTCTGTTCCCATGTTAGTTTGCTAAGGATAATGGATGGAACATGGATGGAACTCCAGCTCCATCTGTGTTCCCCAAAAAGACACGATCTCACTCTTTTTTATGGCTGCACAGTATTGCATCATGTATATGTACCACATTTTCTTTATTCAATCTGTCATTGATGGGCATTTAGGTTGATTCCTATTCACAATAATCTTTGCTATTGTGAATAGTACTGCAATGAACACTCACATTCATGTGTCTTTATGGTAGAATGACTTATATTCCTTTGGTTATATACCCAGTAGTGGGATTGCTGGGTCAAATGGTAGTTCTCTTTTTAGCTCTTTCAGGTTTTGCCATACTGCTTTCTACAATGGTTGAGCTAATTTACCATCCCACTGATATGGTTTGGCTCTGTGTCCCCACCCAAATCTCATGTAGAATTGTAATCCCCACGTGTTGAAGGAGGGGCCTGGTGGGAGGTAATCGAATCGTAGAGGTGGATTTCTGCCTTGCTGTTCTCATGATGAGATTTTTACAAGATCTGATTCTTTAAAGGTGTGTAGTACTTCCCCCTTTGCTCTCTCTTGCAAACATACAAAGATGTGCCTGCTTCCCCTTTGCCTTGTACCATGATTGTAAGTTTCCTGAGGTCTCCCCAACCATTCTTCCCGTATAGCTTGTGGAACTGTGAGTCAATTATACCTCTTTTCATCATAAATTACCCAGTCTCACGTAGTTCTTCACAGCAATGTGAGAATGGGCTAATACACCCACCAACAGCATATGAGTGTTTCCTTTTCTCCACAACCTCACCAGCATCTGTTATTTTTTAAATAATAACCATTTTGACTGGTGTGAGAGGGTGATATGGTTAGGCTTTGTGTTCCCACCCAAATTTCATCTTGAATTGTAATCCCTATAATCCCCACACGTCAAGGGCAGGACCAGGTGGAGGTAATCGAATCATGGGTGTAGTTTTCCCCAGGCTGTTCTCATGATAGTGAGTAAATTCTCACAAGATCTGATGGTTTTATAAGCATCTGGCATTTCCCCTGCTTTCACTCACTCTGTCCTGCCACCCTGTGAAGAAGGTGCCTGCTTCTCCTCTGCCTTCTGCCATGATTGTAAATTTCCAGAGGCTTCCCCAGCAATATGGAACTGTGAGTCAATTAAACTTCTTTCCTTTATAAATTACCCAGTCTCCAGTATTTCTTCATAGCAGTGTGAGAACAGACTCATACAGATGGTCTCTCATTGTGGTTTTGATTTGCATTTCTCTAATGATCAGTGATATTGAGTCTTTTTTTCATATGCCTGTTGACTACATGTATGTCTTCTTTTGAAAAGTGTCTGTTCATGTCCTTTACCCATTCTTTAAGCTGGTTGGTTGGTTTTTTCTTAAAAATTTGTAAAACCACATTTTATATCATATTTATAGTGTTTACAGCATAGTGTGATGGAACAAACTTGATTGTATACCAGATCAGTCTGAGTTTATGTCACACCTTTGTCACTTACTATGGCCTTGGGAAAGTTGCATTGTTTTCTTCATCTGTGAAACAGAGATAATAAACCTCTCACTCAGGGTTGTTGGGGAACAAGAAAGAAGTATATGTTCTACTAAGCACTGGTAGGTTTCTAATATTTCTTATTGTTGGGATAATGATTATTACATCTGACAAATTGCTAAATGAAATATAATCAACAAATAACTATGAAGCAGGTATTCTGGACATGTCTTTCCACCAATTAGTTTCATTTCTGTCACTCAGGTGCTTTTCTGAATTGTATGTATTTAATTATTACATGTTTTGGTAACATTACTTCTATTGCCATTATGCGGCAAGTTTTGATGTGGAATGTAGATGTTTCTCAAGAATCAGTATATCTTTGTTGGGGTGTTTTCTAAACAAATGAAACCAATCAAACATTTTTAATCAAAAATCATATCATTTTTACGAATAAAGTTTGAAATTTTTTTCTCTAATTCATATCTCTGACTACAGTCTGGGGATATTTTTCCCTCTCATTTTTGTAGTTAGTGATAACAGTGTAAAATGCTCATGCCGGTTCAAGTTAAATGCATGTGGTTTCTTCAATTAAATTCTTTGTTTCAGATTTATTCGTTTTAACTTTCATAATATTAATGACATTACATAAAATTATTTTCATAATTGTTTAAATCTGTGGCTTTATGTTATAAGTGATGGTTTATAATCTGTGGCTTTATATTATAAATGATGCCTTCTGTTTCAATATCCTTAAAAGACAGTTTCCACCTTCATATTGCCAACTTGTATCTAACCAGTGCACATTTGCTAGTTTTATATTTAAACAGTATATAGCCCTGTGACAATGCCAAGCTTTCAACATCCTACAGAGATAAAGGTGTTGGACTTTGTTATCACTTGGGTTTTGAGTTTATTAATAATAAAGTTATATAGAAGTTATATACTATATATGAAAATCATGTCAAAACACAACTAAGTTAAGAACAGTTTTATCAGGGAAGCATAGTGGCTTTCCATTGATATTTACATTTTAATGAGGTAGAAATGTTATGGTTTATAGTTTGGATAGAATATAGATGAAATGAATAATGTCTACATTTGAAAGTGGGCTATCAAGTCAGTGGCTTTGTTATGTACATGAAATACCATCCTTGTTTATACTAATTTACAGACTCTTTTTTGGACTTTCTTTGTGAGGCATCCTAGCTAAAGAAAAGCAAAGTCATTTCCTACTATCCCTATTCTTTTAACCCTTATCTAAAAGGAAAACCATATTGTGTATGTGTGTGTATGTGTGTGTGTGTGTTTTATTATATTTTAATTTCTGTGATACAGGTACAGAACATGCAGGTTTGTTGCATGGGTATACATGTGCCATGGTGGTTTGCTGTACCCATCAACCCGTCATCTACATTAGGTATTTTTTTCTAATGCTCTCCCTCCCCTACGCCCCCACCCCCGACAAGCCCTGGTGTGTGATGTTCCCCTCCCTGTGTCCATATGTTTTCATTGTTCAACTCCCACTTATGAGTGAGAACATGCAGTGTTTGGTTTTCTGTTCTTGTGTTAGTTTGCTGAGAATGATGGGGAAACTATTTTTTAATTAGAACTGGTAAACTGAAAAGTTGATGATATTTCTGGGTTGATTGTTTTATCAATTTAATCTCATTCACAATCCCTCTTTATTGTCATGAGATACAATAAAGCCAAAAGGCGTGGAATAATATGTGTTTATGTAGATTGCAAATACATATGTAATTTATTTAAAAAGCAATTAATATGAATCTTTTATTAAGATTAAACATATGCATATACATTTACACACACATATTTAAAATGCATGCATATATGTTTCTCTGTGTGTGTGTGTGCATGTGTGTGTGTGTGTTGATATAAGATTCACAGGGAATCCTAAAAGACTTTTTCATTCCAGGTGGAAGATAGAGAAGTCTACTTTTCACTAGATCTCGTCAACTGCACAGGAGTTAGTCAACAAATATTTGTGGAATAAATTGATGAACTATTAGTAATAAATGTTTTGGAAAATAGGTAGCTAAATAATAGATACTTATCCAACTTGTTCTGTTCTGAAAGCCTTTGCTTCTGCATGGATATTCTGCTTGCTGAAGAGTGTCCTTGATAAAAGCCCGAGATTTACTACCTGTGAGTTACATCTCGAAAGGTTCTTGTTGACTCTACCTTTAGCACCCACTCTAGTTCCACCACATAATGTATAAATAACTAAGTGAGAGGAATTGTTTAGACAAATAGATAGTTTGGAAATACTAGCTGCACATGCGCTTTCCCTCAGAGTGCATTAATGAAATTAACTCACTCTCCAGCATGCCTTCTAGTGCCTTCTAGGTCACCAATTTATGAGCATCGGAAACCACACTCCTGAAAGCCTAGTTGGATGAGGTTAGGTATCAATCAATGAAAGGTTTTTTTTGTTTTTTTTCAAGCAGCACAGTGGAAAATGAAGCAGAGTTTTGTGGATGGCTTTTTTTTTCTAGCTATTTTTTTAAAATATACTTTAAGTTCTGGGGTACATGTGCAGAACATGCAGGTTTGTTACATGGGTATACACGTGCCATGGTAGTTTGCTGCATCCATCTCCCTGTCATCTACAGTAGGTGTTTCTCCTAATGTTATCCCTCCCCAATCTCCCCATCCCCTGCTATCCCTCCCTTAAGCCCCCACCCCCTCAACAGGCCCTGGTGTGTAATGTTCCCCTCCCTGTGTCCATGTATTCTCATTGTTCAACACCCACTTATGAGTGAGAACATGTGGTGTTTGGTTTTCTGTTCTTGTGTCAGTTTGCTGAGAAGGATGGTTTTCAGCTTCATTCATGTCCCTGCAAATGACATGAACTCATCCTTTTTTATGGCTGCATAGTATTCTATGGTGTATATGTGCCACGTTTTCTTTATCCAGTCTATCATTGATGGGCATTTGGGTTGGTTCCAAGTCATTGCTATTGTAAACAGTGCCACAGCAAACATACGTGTGCATGTGTCTTTATAATTGAATGTTTTATAATCCTTTGGGTATATACCTAGTGATGGGATTGCTGGGTCAAATGGTATTTCTAGTTCTATATCCTTGTGGAATCACAATCAAGTCAGCTTCATCCCTGGGATACAAGGTCGGTTCAACATGCACAAATCTGTAAATGTAATCCATCACATAAACAGAACCAAAGACAAAAACCACATGATTATCTCAATAGATGCAGAGAAGGCCTTCAACAAAATCCAACAGTCCTTTATGCTAAAAACTCTCAATAAACTAGGTATCAACAGAATGTATCTCAAAATAATGAAAGCTATTTATGACAAAGCTACAGCCAATATCACACTGAATGGGCAAATGCTGGAAGCATTCCCTTTGAAAACTGGCACAAGACAAGGAAGCCCTCTCTCACCACTCCTATTCAACACAGTATTAGAAGTTCTGGCCAGGGACATCAGGCAAGAAAAAGACATAAAGAGTTTTCAATTAAGAAAAGAGAAAGTCAAATTGTCTCTATTTGCGGATGACATGATTGTATATTTAGAAGACCCCATTGTCTCAACCCAAAATCTCCTTAAGCTGATAAGCAACTTCAGCAAAGTCTCAGCATATACAATCAACGTGCAAAAATCACAAGCATTCCTATACACCAGTAATAGACAAGCAGAGAGCCAAATCAAGAGTGAACTCCCATTCACAAATGCTACAAAGAGAATAAAATACCTAGGAATACAACTAACAAGGGACGTGAAGGACCTCTTCAAGGAGAACTACAAACCACTGCTCAAGAAAATAAGAGAGGACACAAACAGATGGAAAAACATTCCATGCTCATGATTAGGAAGAATCAGTATCGTGAAAATGGCCATACTGCCCAAAGTAATTTATAGATTCAATGCTATCCTCATCAAGCTACCATTTACTTTCTTCACAGAACTGGAAAAAACTACCTTAAACTTCATATGGAACCAAAAGAAAGCCTGCATAGCCAAGACAATCCTAAGGAAAAAAAAAAAAAAAAAAAAAGCTGGAGGCATAACACAACCTTAATTCAAACTATACTAAAAATATAAAGTAAACAAAACAGCATGGCACTGGTACCAAAACAGAGATATAGACCAATGGAAAAAAACACCTTAAAATACACATAAACCCCAACGGGAGCCCCCCGCCCCAACACAATCCTACGCAAAAAAAAAAAAAAAAAAAAAGCTGGAGGCATCACACTACCTGACTTCAAACTATACTACAAATCTACAGTAATCAAAACAGCATGGCACTGGTACCAAAACAGAGATATAGACCTATGGAACAGAACAGAGTCCTCAGAAGTAACACGACACATCTACAACCATCTGATCTTTGACAAACCTGACAAAACCAAGCAATGGGGAAAGGATTCCCTATTTAATAAATGATGTTGGGAAAACTGCCTAGCCACAAGCAGAAAGCTGAATCTGGATCCCTTTCTTACACTTTATACAAAAATTAACTCTAGATGGATTAAAGATTTAATCATAAAATCGAACACCATAAAAACCATAGAAGAAAACCTAGGCAATACCATTCAGGACATAGGCATAGGCAAGGACTTTATGGATGGCTTTTTTTTTTTTACATATTTATTAAAATTTCTCTATGAAAAGCTTGGTCATTCATCTATTGAAAATACTAAACATAGGCTATGGTGAACTGTGGTTGCACCACTGCATTCCAGCTTGGGTGACAGAGCAAGACCCAAACTCAATAAACTAAATAAATAAAAATAAAAAAATTAGCCTGATGGTTCATGCATCTGTGGTTCCAGCTATTAGGGAGGCTGAAGTGGGAGGATCACAGGAGCTAGAGAAGTCAAGGCCGCAGTAAGCCATGATCGCACTACTACACTCCAGCTTGAGCAACAGAGTGAGACCCAGTCTCCAAAATATAAATAAAGAAAGAAAAATACTAAATGTATACAAATTACCTTATTTTTTTCTACCCCTAAGAAGGTAACAAATAGTGATAATTTCCTCAGTCTAGCTATTTTTAGGCATAAATGTATATGTATTTACAAATGTATACTACTCAGTCAGCAGAAAAATTAAAAGATAATTTAGAAGATGCAAATTAATAAAGAATGTTAAACCATTAGAATTATCCAATGAAATAATTGTTATAAGAGATAAATACCATAGCACCCATCAGGTTAGTAGCAGTCATGCTTTACCATTTTTGTTTTAGAGAATTTTAAACCTATCTTCAAATAGATCTCATAATAGATCTACTAGATGTTGAAATCTTGAAAAATTCAATTAGAGTTACGATTTTGCATACAAGTTTTCATAAAATTATCTGCTTTGGCATAATGTTTTCATGTCTGTAATAATCTTAATTTTAAATTTCCTTTTCGTGTTCATGTCTGTAATAATCTTAATTTTAAATTTCCTTTTCGTGTAGAAGGATAATTTAACTTTCATTTTTTTTCCCTTTCATCACGTTTATTTCATGAACATGTAATCTACTCAGGAGTGATTCAGCAGATTGTGATATATTCATGTAAAAAGTGCAATAGTTTCATTGTTTTTGATGAAGAAAACTATGTAGAAATGTGGAGAGAAAGGATATGGAACTAAAAATTCACACTCAGAATGCTGTGTGAACTTGAAAGAAACTGAAGTAAAATTTTTAAAAAGGAGAGAGACTGTATGTAGTGATGTAGGTCCTTGAAATAGTTTTAGTTTTTATATTGTTATCAGTAGGTTTTTTTTCTTTTAGTCTTCTTTGATCAATTGCCTAAAATATATGCAGACTATAATTGAATGTTTGCTAATTTCCTAATTAATTTGCTATATGATTAATCACTACATTTAAATATGCTAAATGTGAACATGTGGAGAGACATTTTCTCAATAAAAAAGAATGATATAAATTTTGTGTTTGCGTTTTAAATTTTTTTTCAGTTTATTAAAACCTCAAACTCTAGTCCAAGTGATAATAAACATTTCGATAGCGTGTATTTTCTCATTTGATATAACACGTATTTTTACTCCAAAAACAAATTTACTTAGATTTTTTTGTTTCTGTATATAAAAAAGATTGTGGAATGTCAAAAAATAAATAGCCACAATTTAGCAAAAGAAGTGAAATCATCCTCAGCCCTAGCAGCAACTTAATAATTTGGAATAACACTTTTTCCTTAATATGCAGTTTCTAAAGTGTGGATTTGATACCCATGACTGGTGCCACTGGTGTCTGCTGTGTATATGCTGGATGCACTTTGCAAATGCTGCCTCTAATCTTCACAGTACCTGCATTTTACACATGCAGAAATTGAAACTTAGTGAATAAGTAGTTTGCTCCAAGTCATCCAGTTTCCAAAAATATGTATCCCAAGAACCATCAAAGATATTATTACAATCCTCACAGCTATGTCAGTTTATCTTCTCAAAGACTGCAAATAATACCTACCATGAACTTCCTCTGCAAAGATCTGCATTATTTGGTGAGTATGATGGATAGGAAAGCAGTAAGGTGAGCATTAGGAGACATGTTCTAGGCTTGCTTTGCTACTAGTTAACTATGTAAACTTGGACAAAAAATTAGTTTCTGCCAGCCTCGGTTTTCTTACAAAATGTCAGAGTTGAGCTAAAGGTTTATCTAACTTGAAACGTTTTCTTCTAGCTTTAAATATTTCTTTGAACGGGCATTTCTTTCTATGGGAAGAAATACGGCTTTCAATGTCATGTTGAGGGAGCTCTTGCAAAGGAAAAAGTCCTTACTGAGAGGCAACTGTGCTTTGATTCTTCGCCACAGGAAATCCTCTTGCTTTTATTTGCTCTTTCTCCTTAAACATCATATTCATCATACATGAAAGGGTATGATTAACAACTTCCCTATTTAATATTAGTGGACAAAAATTGGGTGCCCTAGAATATTGACTTTTAGGGAGTAGAAATTATGTACATTTAACTGATTTATGTTTAAAAAAAAATATTCTAAGGCCAGGAACCATGGCTCAAGCCTGTAATTCTAGCACTTTGGGAGGCCAAGTGTGGAGGATCACTTGAGCCCAGGAGTTCGAGACCAGACTGGGCAACGTGTAAAGACCCTATCTCTACAAAAAATAAAAAATTAGCCAGGCATGATTGTGTGTGCCTGTAGTCCTAGTTACTCAGAAGGCTAAGATGGGAGAATCATTTGAGCCTGGGAGTTCGAGACTGCAGATTATGGTACTGTATTCTAGCCTGCGTGACAGGGGAGGCCCTATCTTAAAAAATAAATAAATAAATTTAAGATGCTAATAAGCCAATATGAACTTATTTTAAATTAGCTATTATCATTATGATTTTTATTATGAGAACTAAAAAAGTAAAATAAAATGAAAGTTTTTTTCACTTTCATTTGCCTTTCTCTGTTCTTGTCTATATGAGTATATTGTCTCTCCACAGCCCAATTGATAAACCCTTAAAGGATTTTGAAACACTCTGTCTGTACAGGATATTGACTCAGTATCTAGCTAACATGTTGGTTTTTGAGAAAAAGCATAAGGGGAAAATGCTGCATTATCCCCAACTCAGCCATGTCCAGCCCTAAGTTTGGAGCCCTTGACTTTAACCTAGCTGTGCCTTTTGTCTGATCAGGAGGGGCTATTTATTAGGAGTCATACAAAATAAACACAAAAAGTTTGCCATAAAATATGACAACCACTTTAAATAATGTTAACTTAATTAAACTTTAAACTTTATTTATATAGTTTATGGCTTTAGTGTGAGCTCTTCTCGGATGTTTACTTCAGTGGAAAATCCATCATGTGAGGACCTTGAAAGGAATTAATCCCCCTACCCCTGGCACAGAGCTCAGCTCCAACAATTCAGATCTAAATATTTAGTGATGGATGATACATGTTTATGGAACAGAGGGCAGAATGACATTTAAATGTGAACTGCGGTTTCCATCATGAGCATATGGCTGAAAGACACTGGAAGCTGAAGTTATGCCAACCAACGGAAGTTGATAAGTTTTTTTTTTATGCTTACCTTTTTTTTTCTCCCTTTTGTCCATCCCATCTGTTTCTGAAGTCTCTTTAACAAAACTGTTCTTACAGTCAACTTTCCAGAAAAGAAGTTCTGCTGACTCTCGTGTGTTTGGTAGTGCATCCCATGGTTAAACTAATAGCCTTGCTGGGTGTCAGCCAAAGGTTACAGGCCTCTCAAAATATTCCTGGAAAAAAAAAAGTTTATCACTAAACCGAAGTTTCTCATTAGTAACCCTGTGGTGTCTAATCTGTGAAATTACATAATTAACTCCTTTGCAGAGTCTGCTGCAGTTAGAGCTTGCAATCCCGCAGGAAGTTATTAAAAGTATCACCAAGATAATTCTCTAGCTTTGTACTTGGCCCCTGGGGTAAAGGAAATAGATCATTAGATGAGTACTTTATAATAAAGTCATAGATCACTCACAATTATTAAATGACTGTCAAGGGAGATTATTATGTTAAAAATTGAGGACAGTGTGATTTGAAAAACAAGTAAAAACCGAAAGAATTTCTTACTTCCTTTGTTTTGGAAAAGAAATGGGAAACATACTGTCTTCTTCCCCATGCTGTTTGAAGTAAATGTTTTAACATCTCTTTCACACACAGATATCTTACCTTTTGCTATTTTTTTTTTTTTTTGGCTAATGTTGTTTAACTGTTCCTTAAATGGGAGGACATGTTTCTTATTGTAAGTAAATAAAAGATGCAAAAACAGAGAAAATAGAATGGAGAAATATTTCATGAATATGTGCAAATAGTGGAAAGAGATTTTCCCTATAGAAGACATGTGGCATGTGTATGGTTAGTAACTCACTGGAGGTTCTTAGAGATTATTCTAGTTACTTATTTGATACACAAAACAATCTTTATTAGCCAGGACATTCTGCCCTTGATAAGACTACAATACAAATATACCAATCTTACAAGGAAAAGCAATACCAGATAGCTCTCGTTATTAGTCCAAATCTGCTACACAGTGCAGCTGTTCTTGGTAACTTCAGTAAGATATTTGGCTTTTGGAGCTATACTCTGGATTCTGAACCTTACTCTGGTCCAGGCAGAAACGTTCCATGTGTCTATCTCTTATTTTGCTTTCTAAAATATTTACTGCAACTTCTTTATTTAAAAAAAAAAAATCCTAGTTAATCAAGTACTTTTTTTTAAAACCACTTCTTGACCAGGCTGGAGTTTTATAATAAAAGCTCTGTGGGTTATTGAACCAAACCATTCGGATGTCTAAGTTTGACTAGTCATGCTGGCACTTGGCATTGGCTCAATAGTGATGCTTAAAGATGCCCAGTAGACTCAGTAGAAAATGCCTGTGTCATGTGAAAAACTTCTTGTGCACATAATGCCAAACCTTTTACAAATTCCTGAATGTCAAACCCACTAGAGGGGGCAAAGCAGGACACGGGTAAAAGATTGATTTTTTTTGTTTGTTTTTTGTTTCGTTTTCATTCACTATGATTTTCTGAGTCTAACCAGAAAAAGGACATTATCCTACCATTTCATAAAAAAGGAAGTACATGACAGTTGAAAAAGAAATCCAGGCTCTCCACACAACACTTGGACAGCAGTTCCTTTGAACAGTTATATAATTGGCTTCTGATATGTAGAATATTACTTCAAAACGAAAAAATACACCAATCCAAAGTCTTAGTTTTACCCATCATTTCAGATGGATAGAAGCATAAAAGGCAGTGTCGAGATCAACAGAGAAAGAAATATTAAAGAATAACGCAGAGGGAAATTCTAGTATTATAGATGTCCTTCTAGGCTTTCATGACTCCCTCAGGGGCACAAAAAGGACTCTAGTATGGTGTACATGAAAACACATCTAGTTGCCACCCCAACACCATTTGAAGGCTGTGATAAGATGTAGCTGCGGTGGTTCTTGCAGTAATTCTTAATTACTCCTGTCAGAGGTGCTGACTGCCCAGTGCTGTCAAAATGTTCATGCAGAGCGTCAGCTTGGGATGCAGAGGGGGCTTCTAGGGTGTGGTTTGAGGGCTGCAGAAAGGATGCCCACCCAGTACACCTGCCTCAGTACTAAGCCATGGTGCTGGGAACTCCTGGGAAACCATTCATTTATTCAATATACAAAAATGGGAAAATGTGTTCAGGGTTAGGAAAAATGTATAGCCACAGTGATTCATGAGTACATTAGTGCCAATTAACAGGTTACATTAGTCACCTCAAAGAGTCCTAATTCTATCTTTTATTTAATGTATATTGACCATTTACTATGCGCCAAGAACTGTGCTAAGCTTGTCTATGTTAATGCATTTGATGCATACAACATACTTATGAGGTAAACACCATCATCTCCCAATTTTGGAAACAAAAACAGGAGTATAGAAATGGGAAGCAATTTACCCAGTACCATACAACTGAAAGATGATGGGCCCAAGATATAAACCAAAGTAGTCTTAGCCCAGGACTATAGTACAGTGATTATAGAACAGCCAGCTGTTCATACTGCTTCTGTGTGAGGCACTGGATGAGGCTCAGAACAAATGGGTTTGGGGAGAGCATAAGAAGCAAGAAAGGGCCCGCTGGAAATTCTGTAGGTAGAAAGCTGTCTCCAAAGGGGTAGATCCAGGCAAAATGCATGCTGCTGTTGGGGGCTTGAGATAAGAGAAGGAAGACCCTCCAAGGTCAACCTTGCCTGCTGTACCATTTTTCCCATGACTACCCTGACCTGCTTTCTGTAGGAATCCCATTATCACCCTAGGTCCACTACACATGACTTTGCTTCTTAACAAGGAAGAGCAGAAAGAACAAAATATCACTAAGTCATAATAGCACAGAATGCTGGAGGGAGATTAACTTAGATAGATGGTCTCCCCAGTCTCCATCCAGACAAAGAAACAAATGACCCAGAAGAGTTAAGCAGTTTGCCCAAGGTCCCCCAGTGTGCTAGTCCCAGTGGTCAAACTAGAAGCCAAGTCTCTCCTATGAAATGACTCCCATCTATCCCATATCCCATCCTCTAAAAAAAAAAAAGCATCTGATATGATCTCTGTATAACTGGACAATGAATTCTGCTTCTTGTGAAATCCACTAGGATTTTCTCTGTGCTCTAGTTGCATGACTTCTATGATTAGCAAAATGGCGTCAACATAATCCCTACAGATATATGACTAAAGTAGTTATATTCAAATGCCCAGGCTTACTTAATGGACTTCAAGCACCAAGCATTGGGGAAGGAGCAAGTTATATCACACTTCAAGGTCTCTTAGCATCTTTCTGAAGGCAACCTACTAGGATCATTCTCCAAATCACATACACATACACACCAGTTATAAGAATGTATTTATGATGACAGCTGTGATGTTTCTTTGGACTTGCCATAGACATCAATGTTCTCTGAATGGTCTAATCAGCTCCATCAAATGCTATTTTTAGTGGGTTTTGGATTCAGATTTACCTAAGTTTAACCCTATATCCCCCATTTCCCAGCTAGGTAAATCTAACTGCCCTCCATACAGAACTATCTAGCAAGGATAATCTAGCTGCCCTCCATACAGAGCCATTGTGGAGTGGGACAAACATGGCCTTTAGAGCTACAAAAGGCCTTCTTTGAATTCTTCTCCCCTTATTCCTTAGCTATAGGTTATTGGATAAGTTAGTCAACTTTCCTAAATTTGTGTCTTCATCTGTAAAATATATGCTATGACTCCTGCCTCTTACAGCATCTAATTTTCAAGTATGTGGTGAGAATTAAATGAGACGATGTTTATTAAATGCTTGGCACAGTGTCGGGCACAAAGTAAATACACAGGAAATGTTCCTTTCTTTTTCTTTTCCTTTCTGGGTGTCAGTCCCCTTATCTGTAATCAGGGGATAATATAATTTACCTTGGGAGGTTTTGTGTCATTTCACAAGGTATGTGAAAACATAAAGAATCACACACTCTCTCAGCAGAGGCTGAGCATAAATGAGTTGCAAGGCGCCTTGTTGCCAAGTCACAGAGGACTGAACTTGGATGCCTACAGTTCCCTGATTTGGAGTCTGGAGTCAGAGCAGAGCTCCTGATCTCTGTAGAGATGCATTCAGCAGAAGGGGAGGTGGGGACACATACAGATAGTAAGTGGCTCATCTGTAAGGAGAAGGTGGACACAAAAACCAAGTAGAACTGTGTAACAGAAAATCTCCAGTAAGGATTAGCAAGTCTAAGGTCCCTAGACCATCCATGAGAAGGAAGATGGAGGGTGCACTGGGCTTTACTAGGCACTGCTATGTAAACATCACAAAATACAGCACTAAAGAATATTGGACATACTGGACATAACCAGCCACCCACACAACTGAAGTGTGTGATGGTTAATATCATCAACTTGTTTGGATTAAAGGATACAAAGTATTGATCCTGTGTGTGTCTGTGAGGGTATTGCCAAAGGAGATTAACATTTGAGTCAGTGGGCTTGGAAAGGCAGACCCAGCCTTAATCTGGGTAGGCACAATCTAATCAGCTGCCAGTGTGGCTAGAATATAAGTAGGCAGAAAAATGTGAAAAGAGAGACTGGCCTAGCCTTCCAGCCTACATCTTTTTGCCGTGCTGGATGCTTCCTGCCCGTAAACATCAGACTCCAAGTTCCTCAGTTTTGAAACTCAGACTGGCTCTTCTTGCTCCTCACCCTGCAGACAGCCTATTGTGGGACCTTGGGATCATGTGAGTTAATACTTAATATATCTCAGTATATATATTATATAATTTTATATATATATATATATATATATGCTTCTAGAGGAACAGAATATTAAGGATGGAGTTCTTTCATTGGTTTTGGGGTTTCTGGAGTTGGCTGCTTAATATGATTAGACCAAGAAGTCTAAGGACTCTACTTCCAATAGTATGGAGAATGCTGATAATCCTTGGCATGAACCGTTTAGAGATTTATGCAAAATAATGCATTTGACACTCCTGATTTCATTGCTCATGAGAGTCAAGGAGTTTAGTGACTCTATACATAATACCTTTGACCATACGAAAACCAGCAAACATAATGAAACTGGTTGGTTGTTTTGGTTGTTCCTAAGTTCAATGGACAAAGTAATGAAAGAAAATGATGAACTCAGGGTTCTATCTCCCAGCTTCAGAAGCAGATATTGAGCCTCAAATCTGCTAAGATACCTCTGAGTGAGAGTCTTAACTCCTATAGAGAAAGAGCTAAAATTGGGGAAAAGCAGACACAGGCTCTTATCATGCGAGTGTGTGACCTACAACAAAAGATGCATGCACCGCCTTACCAGGTGTCTACTATTAAAGTGAGGGCATTGATTGGAGAAGAATGAGACCCTGCAACTTGGAATGGGGACATGTGGAAGGGCCCTGATGAAGCTGGGGACACTGAGTTTGTAAACTCTGGTGAAACTTTTTTCCAAGAAGGAACAGCTTCCCCAACCCCACTAGTAGCAACATCCCCTCCAGGACCCATGTGGCCATCAGCCTTTCCACCTTTGCCTGAGGAGATAAATCCCGTGCTGCCTGAGGCAAGAGTGATGGCCTCCCCTGAGGCAGTTGCCAGGCAAGATAATATTGATTCTCCTCATAAGCTACCCCCAACACCCTTGTTTGCTTCTAGATCTATAACTAGACTAAAGTCCTGGTAGGCCCCTAGAGGTGACATTGAGAGTGTGACCCTTGAGGAGGTATGCTACATTCAGAAAGAACTGCTTTACTTTTCTAGTTTATATAAACATAAATCTGGAGAACAGGCATGGGAATGGATATTAACTTTTGGGATAATGGTGGAAGGAATATAAAGTTGGATTAGGCTGAATTTATTGATTTGGACCCACTAAGTAGGGACTCTGCACTTAATGTTGCAGCTCAGGGAGTTAAAAAAGATTCTAATAGTTTATTTGTTTGGTTAGCTGAAATATGTATTAAAAGATTGCCCACTGTGAGCCAGCTGGAAATGCCTGATCTCCCTTGGCTCCTGTAGAGGAAGGGATCCAAAGGCTTAGGGAGATTGAGATGGTGAAGTGGATTAGTCACTTTAGACCTACTTATCCCAGCTGGGAGGGTCCAGAAGATATATCCTTGTCCAACGTCTTGCAAAACAGACTTGTGAGGGCAGTACCTGTATCTTTGAAGAGAATCTGTAATTGTTCTTCTCTGTATGTCAGCTCTAACAGTGGGAACTGCAGTCACTCAACTATAAAATTCAAATACAATGGGAATAATTGGATCCCAAGGTGGCAGGAACCAAGTGGCAGAACTCAACCATCAAAGGCAAGGTGGGCATAGCTATCATAATGGACATCAGAGGCAAAGAGGCAATCAGAATAGTCTGACATGTGTAAAGTTCTGGCATTGGCTAATTAATAACACTGTTTCCAAAAGTGAAATTGATAAAAGTCTACTGCATTCCTACTTAATTTATACAAGCAGAAAAATTCTAGATGGAGTGGACAAAAGACTGATTTGAATTATAAAAACAGAGAATCATGGCCCCTTAATCAATTTCCAGACTTGAGCCAGTTTACAGACCTGGAACCCCTTGAATGAAAGGGAGGCCAGGTCCCCTTGAGGAAGGACTCCTCTATACTACCAATAATTTGTGCAGTGAACCTTTCTCCCATCCTATCCCAAGGAGACTTCTGGCCTTTTACCAGGGTAACTCTGCACTGGGGAAAAGAAAATGGGCAGACATTTTGGGGACTGCTAGACAATAGCTCTGAGCTAACATTGATTCCAGGGGACTCAAAACATTACTGTGGTCCTCCAGTTAAAGCAGGGGCTTATGGAGGTCAGGTAATTAATGGAGTTTCAGCTCAGGTCCAACTTACAGTGGGTCCCTGGACTCATCCTGTGGTCATTTCCCTAGTGCCAGAATACATAACTGGCATAGACATGCTTAGCAGCTGGCAGAACCCCTATATTGGCTCCATTACTGATAGGATGAGGGCTATTATGGTGGGAAAGACCAAATGGAAACCATAAGAGCTGCCTCTACCTAGAAAAATAGTAAATCAAAACCGCTATCTCATCCTTGGAGGGATTGCAGAGATTAGTGCCACCATCAAGGACTTGAAAGATGCAGAGGTGGTAATACCCACCACATCCTTGTTCAACTCTCCCATCTGGCCAGTGTAGAAGACAGATAAATCTTGGAGAATGATAGTGGATTATCGTAAACTTAACCAAGTGGTGACTCCAATTGCAGCTGCTATACCAGATGTGGCTTCATTGCTTGAGCAATTTAACGCATCTCCTGGTACCTGGTATGCAGCCATTGATTTGGCAAATGCCTTTTTCTCCATTCCTGTCCATAAGGCCCACCAGAAGGAATTTGCCTTCAGCTGTCAAGGCCAGCAATATACCTTTACTCTCCTACCTCAGGGGTATATCATCTCTCCTGCTTTGTGTCATCATCTTATTTGGGGAGACCTTGATCACTTTTAACTTCTGTAAGAAGTCACACGGGTCCATTACATTGATGACATTATGCTGATTGGATCCAATGAACAAGAACTAGCAAACACACTGGACTTATTGATGAGACATTTGTGTACCAGAGGATGGAAAATAAATCCAACTAAAATTCAGGGACATTCTGTAGATATCAGTCAGGGTGGTGGAAAAATTATAAGAAAGATGCAAACTTTCTTGGAAGTCCAGAAGGTTTTGCAAAAGCCTCAGGAGAGAACTATGGATGAAGGCAGCCTAATCCTCTTTCTTTGGGCTAATAGCAAAGAGCAAATAACAATTGAATGTAGGGGAGTTGATCAAAATAGCTTGTTTACTCAGGTTGTCCTAAGACCAACCTTAGCCCATCTGCATGCATAGCTGTCCTCTACTCGGGGGGTCAGCAATGTTAATTACCCACAAATCATGTTCACTCAGAATCTTTGTCATGAAATGGCTGGACTCCAGTTTCTTTGGGCCCTGTGAGCTGGGGAAGGAGGGGTCCCATGTGTGCCCTTGCACAGGAAAAACACCTGTGTCTGTGTACTTCTGTCATCTGTCACTCAGGCAGAGTCTGCCAGTCAGATTTGACAGCTGGTGCCCCGGTGTGAGGATCACTGCAACAGATTGGCAGTTGGTGCCCCTCCATGAGGAACACTGCAATGGATCACAGATCACAATGGAACCATCAAAAACAAAGGTGAAGAGACTACACAGTCAATAAGTCAGTAAGTCATTGGTGCCCACTTGGGATTTCCAAGTTCGATGAAATTGTTCAGGCTAGGGTTTCATCATGGGACAGCAGTTATCAACACAACAGAAATAGTATATAAAAGTATTGAAACAGCTGCTTAAAGCTAGTGGAGCCTCAGTTTTGCTGGCTCAATTAATGGATCTAATGCAAACTGTTGTTCACCAAAGCCCATGGTTCCCAGAAGAAAGCAAACTAGATGTAGAGCTCTGGTAACAAGTGGGAGGAAATATTAAACAGCATCATGCACAAGAGCAATGGGTCTCAGTAACATCTCTAACGTTATAGGCCTTAGGGCTGCTTTGGTTCCACTATATACAGAAGACCCTAAAAAGGGAAGGGAAGAGGAACCGTCACCTACCTTACCGCCTCTTCCCTCTCCCTCAGCCCAGCAATTACCAGGTAAAAATACCAAAGAGGAAACAGAGGTTTTGTTTGAGCCCCCTCCCCAAGTAAATTGGAAAAAAGACAAGAGATATGCTACAGTTATAGGACCCTGTCTTAGGCAAGAGGTGTTAGAAGGGGAGCTCTTGGCCTGCCTGGTGATGCAAGATCAACAAGGCAATCAGGTGTATGCTTATAAATAGATAAGAAAAAGCCACTAGCCCATTTACGAAAGGACTGATTGAAGCAATAGCAAACAATTTCCATATGAGCCCATGGGACTGGTCAGTGCTGGCTAAAACAACTTTGGATGCCAGTCAGTACCTCCTCTGGAGGGCAGAATTTGATGAATTATGTAAACAGTTAACTCTTTTCTTATAATGGCCACTGTCATTCCTCCCCTATCCCTAACTTGGCTCTCTCAAAATCTTATTTGGGCAGAACAGTGACCTTTAAAGGGAAAGAAATTGCAGTGACTTCATGAATTGGTTGAGGAGCAATTAAAAGCCAGCAATATAGAACCAATACACAGCCCTTAGAATTCGCCCATTTTCGTCATTCCCAAAAAGTCTGGCAAATGGAGACTTGCATGACTTATGGGCTATTAATGCTAATTTGCAGCCCATGGGACCTCTTCAGCAGGGGCTCCCCTCCCCCATGCCAGTTCCTCAAAATTGGACTATAATTGTTATTGACTTAAAGGACTGCTTTTATGCTATTCCTCTTGCAGAACAGAACACAGAAAAATCTGCCTTTACAATATCAGCTATCAATAATGAAAGACATCTTGCCAATTTCATTGGAAAGTACTTCCTCAAGGGATGCTGAATAGTCCTACCATGTGTCAGTATCATGTAAAGCAGACTTTGCTCCCTAGTAGAAAAGAATTTCCTAATTGCAAGATCGTTCATTTTATGGATGATATTTTACTGGCAGCCCCAATGGAGTCAGTACTTTTAAGTTTATATGCCTTTGTCCAAAGGAATACACAATTAAGAGATTTAATCATAGCACCTGAAAAAGTACAAATGTCCTCTCCTTGGAAATATCTTGGATACATACTAAATTCCTGATCAGTAAGGCCTTAAAAGGTTAAATTAAATACTAGCAACTTACATACCTTACATGATTATCAAAAATTACAGGGCAATATTAACTGGCTTTGTCCCACCTTGGGCATAACTACTGATAAGTTGCAAAACCTGTTTCCTATCTTAAAAGGAAATGCTGCCCTGGATTCTCCCACTTATTTAACCCCAGCAGCAAAAAGGGAAATTGAGGAAATAGAACTGGCTCTCTCTCAGAGGCAACTAGATCGCATAGACCCAGGATATTCAGTTCAATTGTTTATTTTTCCCACTAACTATTCTCCTACAGGATTAATAGGACAAATATCCCCAGGACTGTGCTTCCTAGAATGGGTTTCTTGCTCATATACCATGACTAAGACACTATCTCCCTACATCCAACCTGTTAGTCAAGTCATCTATAAGGGTTACAGACAATGCAATCAGTTGCTAGGTTATGACTCTAATGTCTTAAGAATTCCTTTGCATAAAAAGCAATTCGAAGCAGTATTGCCCCATCTCTAAATCTTCAAATAGCACTCTCTGATTCAGTCAGCTATAGACAAGCATTTTGTTGAAACCTCTCAAGATGTAAAGCCTGTAGTTTTGTGGAAAAATGTAAATAGTAATGAGTGGTGTGGTCCAGATGAATTGCTAACATGGGGAAGAGAATATGCTTGTTTTTCTACCCCCTCAGGTCCTCTTTGGATTCCATCAAGCCATACTATGGCATGGCTAGGACCCAACCTTGTACCAGACATGGAGGAAATGACACTGCAAAACCAGTAGCCAGGGATGATGTGGCTTCCTCAGATGATGATAAGCCCCAAACATCACCTGAAGGATGCTAAAGAAAACAACTCAGAAGGCTAAGCAAATTCTAATCCAAACACAAACACCATTCGCTCCAGATAATTTGTTCATTTTTCATACTCTCACTTTGCCTGCAACCTGTACCTGTTACACTCTATTGAGCCCATCTTCTAAATCTGCCTTTTGTTCCACTTGTTACTTCGGCAGACACTCCCTTCCCAGCCTCTAACGACACAACTTCTTGGCTAGGAGGAATTAACTTACCCCCGATGGGGTTCCTCAGTAATGACACATGTTGAACTGAGGTGCCAAGTAACACTACATGTCACTCCTTGATTGGAAAAGAATGTTACTGATGATACTCATGTTTGTCTTATGTTATTTACTAATTGTAGGATGCAAAGCCAAAATACGAGCAGTAACCACTACAACTGAGAAAACTGCTGCTGCACACATCTGTACTCTCCAATCAACAAACCCTGACGCAAAAAAAAAAAAACAAAAAAACAAAAAAAAAACAGAAAAGGGGGAGATGTAGGAGATCAGTCAGGGTGGTGGGAAAATTATAAGAAAGATGCAAACCTTCTTGGAAGGTCGGAGGGTTTTGCAAAAGCTTCAGGAGAGAATTGTGGCTGAAGGCAGCCTAATCCTCTTACCTTGAGCTAATAGCAAAGAGCAGATAACAAGAGAATGTAGGGGACTTTATCTAAATAGCTTGTTTAGTCACGTTGTCCTAAGACCAATCTTTGCCCATTTGTGCACATGACTGCTCTCTACTTGGGGTGTTGACAGTGTTAATTACCCATAAATGGTGTTCTCATGACCTTTATCATTAAACCTGTACTAATTAAATGCACCGGCTTATCAGGGCTATGGCACTCCCCTCGGGGTAAGTCTCAAGTCTTCTAGCTACAAAACCAGGCAAAAAACCTGTGTTAGGATATGTCTTTCATCTGCCATTTGGCCAAAGTCTGCTGACCAGACTTGACAACCTTCTACCTCAGTAAAATTTCTAGGGGTCCAGTGGTACAGGACCTGTTGAGATATTCTTTCTAAGGTGAAGGATAAGTTGCTGCATTTGGCCCTACCTACAACCAAGAAAGAGGCACAATGCCTAGTGCGTCTATTTGGATTTTGGAGGCAGCATATTCCTCATTTGGGTGTGTTACTCTGGCCCATTTATCAAGTGACCCAAAAGGCTGCCAATCTTGAGTGGGGTACAGAACAGGAGAAGGCTCTGCAACAGGTCCAGACTGCTGCAAAAACTGTTCTGCAACTTGGGCCATGTGACCCAGATGATCCTACGGTGTTTGAAGTGTCCGTGGCAGACAGGGATGCTATTTGGAGCCCTAAGCAGGGCCCCATAGAGGAATCACAGCAGATGCCACTAGGATTTTGGAGGAAGGCCCTGCCATCTGATGCAGATAACTACACACCTTTTGAGAGAAAGCTCTTGGCCTGTTACTGGGCTTTGGTTGAAACTGAACATTTGACTATGGGTTATCAAGTCACTATGTGCCTTGAACTGCCTATCAACTAGGTGCTTTCTGACCCATCTAGCCATAAAGTGGTTCATGCCCAGCAGCATTCTATCATCAAATGTAAGTGGTATATATGTGACTGGGCTTGAGCAGGTCCTGAAGCCACCAGTAAGTTACATGAGGAAGTGGCTCAAATACCCATGGTCTCCACTCCTGTCACCCTGCCTTCTCTTCCCAGCCTGCACAGATGGCCCCATGGGGAGTTTTCTTTGATCAGTTGACAGAGGAAGGAAAGATTAGGGCCTGGTTTACAGATAGTTCTGCACAATATGCAGGCACCACCCTAAGTGGACAGCTGCAGCACTACAACCCCTTTCCAGGACATCCCTGAAGGACAGTAGTGAAGGGAAGTCTTCTCGGTGGGAAAACTTTGAGCAGTGTACCTGTTTGTGCACTTTGAATGGAAGGAGAAATTGCCAGATGCGTGATTATATACTGATTCATGGGTGGTAGCCAATGGTTTGGCTGGATAGTCAGGGACTTAGAAGAAGCATGATTGAAAAATTGAAGGGAAAGAAATTTGAGGAAGAGGTATGTGGATGGACCTCTCTGAGTGGTCAAAAACTGTGATGATATCTGTATCCCATATGAGCTCTCATCAATGGGTGACTTCAGCAGAGGAGGATTTTAATAATCAAGTGGATAAGGTAACCCATTTTATGGTCACTACTCAGCCTCTTTCTCCAGCCACCCCTGTCATCCCTCCCATAGGCCCATGAACAAAATGGCCATGGTGGCAGGGATGGAGGTTACCCATGGGCTCAGCAACATGGACTGCCACTCACCAAGGGTGACCTGGCTACCGCCATTGTTGAGTGCCCAGTTTGCAAGCAGCAGACACCAACACTGAACCCTCAATATGGCACCATTCCTCAGGATGGTCAGCCAACTACCTGGTGATAGATATATCTTCATTTTGTTTTCTTTCTCCTTTATCATGTGACATATGTGTATATACACATATACATCTGTATACATATTCCATTAGTTCTGTCCCTCTAGAGAACCCTAACTAATACAGAGTGCTAAAAACTAGTCCTGGCAGGTACCCCAGTCTAATACACCAATAACAATGACATTCTTCTCTGGGTAGAAATGGTGAGTATCCCATGAAGAGGTCAGAAGCCACTGCCATGAGGCAGTCAAGTCTTCCATCGTGTCTAAACTCATGTATGTTTAGACTGTTTCCATTTGTTTTGTAAAATGGGATCTAAGTAAATAATTCTTCAGTATTAAAAACTTTTTTTGTTTTTTTCAGACAGAGTCTCCCTCTGTCATCTATGCTGGAGTGCAATGGCCCGATCTCGGCTCACTACAACTTCTGCCTTCTGGGTTCATGCAATTCTGCCTCAGCCTCCCAAGTAGCTGGGACTAAAGATGCACACCACCATGCCTGGCTAATTTTTGTATTTTTAATAGAGATGGTTTTTCACCATGTTTGCCAAGCTGGTCTTGAACTTAACTTTGGTGATCCACCCACCTCGGCCTTCCAAAGTGCTGACATTACAGGTGTGAGCTGGAATACCTAGTTAAAAAACTTACATTTACAGATTTTTTTAATCTCAAGAAAATTTGACTACAATTTTAATTTGTGGATTAAACAACAAGTATAGTCTTCCCAGTCACATGAGGAAATCATGTATGTGGTTCTCTAATAACAATTAGATTTTATAGATTCATATCAACAATATCATCACTAAAAAGCACAATGTTCTAATGTGAATTTCTAAACATTCAAATGTCATTAATTTCTCAAAATTCCAAAATAACATTTTCCCTTGAAAGGTTTCATTTGTTTGTTTGTTGCAGGAGAGGTGATTTTGGAGAAGGGTTGGCTTGAGGAAGCATGTGTTAACATTAAACATGCTATTAAAGAACAAATACCTCTATATTAAACTATGGACACATTTTTAAAAACCTGAAAGAATCTCTGTAATTGTAAATTACCTGGCTTTTTAAAATTATAATGATTGAGAAAACAGTGATACTATTTCTCATGACTTACTCCGAAATGCTCTTTTAAAAAATTAAGTTTGAAGGATTGTCTCATCAGCTCATGCTTTTGATACCTTCTCCTATAGACAGACAGACACACAAACAAGTTAAATATGAATTTAGGTAAATAACAAAAAACTAATGTATGTTTTATGAAATATGCTCCACTGCATGGGGCCTACTTATACTAAAAAAATTATTTTTTGTTTTTTGAAATTTTGATTTAGCTGGGTGATCTTGTTAAACCTGGTAACACCAACAGACACACACTCACACACATACACAAAGGCCCTGCCATAAACTTCTAATTCAATCTTTGGAGCTGGGAATTCTCAGCATACCTCCATTGATACAGCATGATCACTAAACTTTCTCCAGCACTGATTTTTCACTTCCTTTTCCTTTTTTTTTTTTTTGAGATGGAATCTTGCTCTGTTGCCATGCTAAAGTGCAGTGGCACGATCTAGGCTCACTGCAACCTCCACCTTCCAGGTTCAAGCGATTCTCCTGCCTCAGTCTCTCAAGTAGCTGGGACTACACGTACGCACCACCATGCCCAGCTAATTTTTGTATTTTTAGTAGAGACGGGGTTTCACCATGTTGGCCAGGATGGTCTTGATCTCCTGACCTCATGATCCGCCTGCCTCGGCCTCCCAAAATGCTGGGATTACAGGCTGAGCCATGGTACCTAGCATCCTTTTTCTTCTTATCCTCACTTTCCTCTCCCATCAGCAGATTCCTAAACACTCATCCCTCTTTTGCTCAGCTAAATCCTACTAAGTACCTATGCCTTTATCAACCTTATCAGCCCATGCTTTAACCTCCATATTAATGGCTCTTAAAAAGATCTTACCTTTGGCCAGGTGTAGTTGCTCACACCTGTAATCCCAGCACTTTAGGAGTCTGAGGCAAGAGGATCACTTGAGTTCAGGAGTTTGAGACCAGCCTGGGCAACACAGTCTTGCTATGGGCAACATAGTGAGACCCTGTCTCCATAAAAAAATAAAATTGCCAGGCATGATGGTGCACTCCTGTTATCCCAGCTACTTCGGAGGCTGAGGTGGGAAGATCACTTGAGCCTGGGAGGTTGAGGCTGCAGTGAGCTATGATCACACCACTGCACTCAACCTGTAAACCTGTATGACATAGAGTGAGACTCCATCTCTAAATAAATAAATAAATAAATAACTCCTTGGAATCCTTTAAATTTAATTCCATTTGCCATTACCCTACTAAATTATTAAGTCTCCCTTCGGCACATAGGACACTTAGCTTCACATAAAACCTTGACTACACTCCTCACACCACAGCCTCCTTACTTTCATCAACGTCCTTAAGGTCACTCTCAAGGAACCTGAACTTTTGCTTCTTTCCTCTGAGCTTCCCTGTGGTCCAGCCTGGCTTGCTGTTCTGAGTCATACAATCTTCTGGCACATCCCTGTCATCCACACTTGCCAATCTCAAACCTAAGATAACCTCAGCTTTTCTTTCCATTTTAGTTCCTACCCAATATCTTTCATAAGGAGCATGAGGAATTCACACAGAAAGAAAACATCCCCTTCCCCCAGTCAGGATTTCTTTGGGTCCTCAAGCTTCTTTCTTTCTGTCCCTTCTGTTTTGCCAGAGAAGGGATTTTATCACTTTCGTAAGATGGCCTTTCCTCATCTGTAACCTTGCTAAATAATTTCTCTCTTTTATTTCAATCAACCTCTTCCATTTATGGAAGAAATCAAGCCATAAGAAATTCTTCTTATCTCATTCCCACAATTCCTGGATTTCTGTTAACTCTATGTGAAATGGAAATAGAAGAAAACTATCTAAATATGATAAAAGCTACTTACAAAATATCTGGCATATGAAACAGTTAAATATTGAGATAATTCCCACACACAAAAAAAAATCAGACCTAAAGAAAAGATACCTGCAAATACCACTAAAAATCAACATCATTTGGGAGGCACTAGAAAATGTAGTAAGAAAATGAAATAATCAATATAACTATTGAAGAAGAGGAGTCAGATACTCTACATACCCAGAATACTAAGAAGACTTAATATGGTTTGGCTCTGTGTCCCCATCCAAATTTCATTTCGAACTATAATTCTCACATGTCAATGGGGGGACCTGGTGGGATGTAATTAGATCATGGGCTTTTTTCCCTCATCCTCTTCTCATGACAGTGAGTGAATTCTCAGGAGAGCTGACAGTTTTAAAGTGTGGCACCCTTTCATGCTAAAAACTCTCGATAAACCAGGTATTAATGAAACGTATCTCAAAATATTAAGATATTTATGACAAACCCACAGCCAATATCATACTGAATGGGCAAAAGCTGGAAGCATTCCCTTTGAAAACTGGCACAAGGCAAGGATGCCCTCTCTCACCACTCCTATTCAACATAGTATTGGAACTTTTGGCCACGGCAATCAGACAAGAGAAAGAAATAAAGCATATTCAAATAGGAAGCGAGAAAGTCAAATTGTCTCAGTTTGCAGATATGACATGACTGTATATTTAGAAAATCCTATCATCTCAGCCACAAATCTCCTTAAGCAACTTCAGCAAAGTCTCAGAATACAAAATCAATGTACAAAAATGACAAGCATTTCTATACACCAACAGCAGGCAAACAGAGAGCCAAATCATGAGTGAACTCCCATTCACAATTGCTACCAAGAGAATAAAATACCTAGGAATACAACTTACAAGGGATGTGAAGGACCCCTTCAAGGGGAACTACAAACCACTGCTCAAGGAAATAAGAGAGGACACAAACAGATGGAAAAACATTCCATGCCCATGGATAGGAAGAAGCAATATCATTAAAATGTTCATACTGCCCAAAGTAATTTATAGATTCAATGTTATTTCCATAAAGCTACCATTGACTTTGTTCACAGAATGAGAAAAAAACTACTTTAAATTTCATATTGAGAAGGAAAAATAAAATTTAGAATAGAAATTAATTTAGAATAAAAGATAAAAGAAAAAATCACAAAAACAGATTTCCCTTATATTAGCAATGAGTTAAAGATCCAAACTGAAAAATAAATATTAATTAATAATAGCAACAAAAAGGAAAAAGATATCTAGGAATATATTATATAGGAGAAACACAGAACTCAGATAAGGAAAATTAAATAATAGTAACACCTGAAGACTTAGGAAAATATATCTTGCCTCTGAATGAAACAACATTATTTTTAAAGTACAATTCTTCCAGTAATAATTAATATGTAAATTCAATCCAAAACCAGTAATAATTTACTATAATCACAATTTGGTATATTTTATAACTAGATAAAATTAATTTAGAATTTTTATAGAAAATAAATCACTGAGAAGAGACGCAAATATCTTGAAAAAGAGGAAAATTGAAAGGTAAACATACTTTGACATATTTTAATGAGTTATAAGGCAAACACAATACATATATATGTATGTATATATATAATTCTTATATACATACATATATATGAATCAGTGGAATAAAAAAAAATACCTAGAAGTACATCCAATCTAGGAGGTAAAAGATCTCTACAAGGAGAACTACAAAATATTAGTGAAAGAAATCATAGATGATACAGACAAATGGGAAAACATCTATGCTCATGGACTGGAAGAATCAATATTGTCAAAATATCCATGTTGTCCAAAGCAATCTACAGATTCAAGGCAATTCCTATCAAATTACCAATATCATTGTTCACAGAATTAGAAAATAGTATTCTAAAATTCACATAGAACCAAAAAGGAACCTCGATAGTCAAAGCAATACTAAGCCACAAGAACAAACCCAGAGGCATCACATTACCCAAATTCAAACTACCTGTAGGCTACAGTAATCAAAATAGCATGATACTTGTACAAAAACAGACACATGGATCAATGGAACAGAATAGAGAACCCAGAAATAAAGCCATAAACCTACAGTCATCTGATCTTTGACAAAGTTGACAAAAATCAGCAATGGGAAAGGACTCCCCATTCAATAAATAGTGCTGAAATAGCTGGCTAGCCATATACAGAAGATTGAAACTGGATCGCCACCTTTCACCATACACAAAAATAAACTCAAGGTAGACTAAATATTTAAATGTAAGACCTCAACCTACAAGAGTCCTAGAATAAAACCTATTACTCTACTACAGGACATTGGCCTTGGCAAATAATTTATGACAAAGTCCTCAAAAGCAAATGCAACAACAAAAATTGACAATTGGGACCTAATTAAAATAAAACTAATATAGTAAAACAAACTATCAACGGAGTAAACAGACAACCTACAGAATGAGAGAAAGCATTTGCAAACTATGCATCCAACAACAGACTAATATCCAGAATCTATAAGCAACTTAAACATATCAACAAGAAAAAAAAGCAAACAACCTCATTAAGAAGTAGGCAAAGGACATGAACAGACACTTCTCAAAAGAAAACATACATGTGACCAACGACAAAAAAATTGCTCAACGTCACCTATCATCAGAGAAATGCAAATCAAAAGCACAGTGAAGTACCAATTCACACCAGTCAGAATGGCTATTATTAAAAAATCAAAAAATAACAGATGCTTGCGAGGTTGAGGAGAGGGAATGCTTATACACTGCTTGTAGGAATGTAAATTAGTTCAGCCACTGTGGAAAACAGTTTGGTGCTTTCTCAAAGAACTAATAATAGAATTACCATTTGACCCAGCAGTCTCATTACTTAGTGTCTACCCAGAGGAAAATAAATCATTCTACCAAAAAGATACCTGCATTTGCATGTTTATTGCAGCACTATTTACAATAACAAAGACATAGAATCAACCAAGTACCCATGAATAGTGGATTAAAGAAAACATAATACATATACACCATGGAATACTATGCAACCATCAAAAAGAATGAACTCACATCCTCTGTAGCAACACAGATGCAGCCGGAGGCCATTAACCTAAGTGAATTAACACAGAAACAGAAAACCAAATGTCACATTTTCTCACTTTTAAGTGGGGAGCTAAGCCTTGGATACACATGAACATAATGCTGGGAACACCAGGGACTCCAAAAGCGGGGCGGGGAGGGGAGGAAGGAGAGCAAGACTTGAAAAATGACTTGCAGGGTACTATGCTCACTATCTGGGTGACAGGTTCAACAAAAGCCCAAACCTCAGCATCACACAATATATCCATGTAACAAACCTGTACAGGTACCCCCTGAATCTAAAACAAAATATTTAAAAAACCAAAAAATTAAAAATATTATCAGTGGAACAACAGAGTACAAAAACAGACCCAAATACACGCAAACACTAAAATTTGCAAAATTTTAGCAGGAAGTATTTGACATGATGAAATAGCATGATGATGATGATAATAATGATGATAATCAGAAGTGTGTTATTTTGGGTGTCCCCATGGGGAGAGCAGAGACAAGAACTTGGCTTCAGGAAGTTTATTTGGGAGTTGGCCTCTGGGAGAAGTAAGAAAGAAGTGAGACAGGAAAGAAGGAAAAGCCAACCTAAAGATGTTTCATTGAGGTTGCTGCTTTGGGCAATGCAATCCATTTCTCTGGGACTGCTTGAGGCATGAGCAGAATGCCTCTCATCACTGTCCCGCTGAAGAATGGAAGAAAGAGGAGGCACTTCCCTACTAGTTACTACCCCTCCTTGGTTAAAGAGTGTCTCCAGACATTAAAACTTCCCCCTCCACCATGTGGGCTACACTTGAAAGCAGGAGAATAAAAGAGCAGAGGGCATGTGCCCTTGAGGTAGGACACTGTTGACTGAGGTGAGCATGAGGTCGTCTGAAACTGTGCAGTACAGCTGCACTAAACTCAGAGGCTGGCCACGGGGATGCTGATATGGTGTGGGAACAAGAGGCCCATTACGTGCTGGGAAGCACTTAGCATAGCAGCCTAACTCTACCACATGGTCACCCTGGAGAAATCATGAGTAATGGCATTAGGAAGTAACTTTCCTTAGTGACAAGCTGCTTCTTCACTGTAACCCTGTTACGGTATGGCTTGATTCTATGTAGTGAGTCCCATTGGGTCACCTGAAGAATGACTGACCACCAATGAAAAGCCCAAGATGCATATAATTGATTTCCATAATGGGTGTTCTCCAGACTCCCAAATCTAATTTTACAAGGTGATTCCAGTATTCTTGTTTTTTGACTTGATATTATAGGGGAAATTTTGGGTAACATACCTTCCAGATTAATAAAAAATCATGGATGTTTAAATGGTTGGATTCTTCACTCTCAGCTAAAGCATAAGCATTTCTTAAACATCCTAGTACAAGTGAATCACCGTCACAGCTTCAATCTGTTGGGCCTGTTCTTCATTCAGCAACCCGGAATATGTCAGATCAAAAAAAAATCTACAAAAATTTCAGTGCAACTTTGAAAAGAAGAAAACTGCTGCCCATGAGCTTTTCAAATATGGGAACAATAGACATTGAAGCCTACTTGAAGGGTGAAGGTGTTAGGAGGATGAGGGTCAAAAAACCACCTATCAGTTACTATGCTCACTACCTGGGTGATGAAATAATTTGTACAACAAACCCCGGTGACACACAATTTACCCATGTAAAAACCTGCACATGTACTCCCTGAACCTGAAATAGAAGTTGAGAAGGTAAAAGAAATGAAAAGCAAGATCAGTAATAGCAATTTCTTTGGAGCAAAGTTATAGTACAAGAAAACCAAGTTGGCAAAAGAAGCAAAGTATAGTGAACACTAGAAAATACTAAGATATCAATACTCTCCAGAAAATAATTGTCATTCTTATGGTAGTTAATACATTCGTCATAATCTGGTTTATTTTCAATCATGCCTGACTTTTCTACATGGATTCTACTTCTCAGGCTCTGCGCTCATTTCCTCACCTGAAATGCCCACCCTATTTATCTATGTCTATTTTATTTCTTTATTTATTTCTTTTGGGACAGTGTCTCACTCTGTCTCCCAGGCTGGAGTGCAGTCATGCGAGCCTGGCTCACAGCAACCTCCACCTTCTGGGTTCAAACAATTCTTGTGACTCAGCCTCCCAAGTAGCTGAGACTACAAGGACATGACACCAGCCCAGGTAATGTGTGTATTTTTAGTAGAGATGGGGTTTCGCCATGTTGGCCAGGCTGGTTTCAAATTCCTGGGATCAAGCAATCTGCCCACCTCGGCCTCCCAAAGTGCTACGGCTTGCCAGACAGATCTCCCCTTAAGGGCTGAGGATCTCATTCTTCCAGATGCCAGGGTGTTGGCTGCTAACAGCTCACAGATGAGTTCCTCTCTGAACACTGCTCTTTGTAGACAGGAGTTGCCTCACCCAAGGTTCCCCTATTCCCTGGGCACAGTCCACATCCAGTGTAGTCAAGACAGGTGTAAAGAGGGTTGGCATGCCTGCCTAGATTCAGGACAACACTGAAGGGTCACCTCAACTCCAGAGGATCCTCTGAGGTCTCCATTAAAACTGAATTATAGTTTAATTTGCCGCATTGCCCAATCTTGTGTCCCTCACTCCTCATAAATGTTTCTCTCAAGAGCACTCAGCATTAGCTGCTCGCAAACAAATTTCTGCTTCGGTCTGTTTCCTGGAGAAGCTGGAGATCACAAAAGTGTCTTTGATATCATCCAAATAACATTACTTAATGCTTTAGTCTTTTTTGTGTTTCATACTTGAAAATAACACTCTGATACACGGTAGATACCAAATCTAGTCTCAGAAGAAGGAAAAGGAAACTGAACCACAGGAAAATTTAATTGACTGAATTGACCAGCTTTATTGGCATTATTCATTTTGTCATAAAATGTAAAAATTAATCAACACAAGCGTAATTAACCAATACAAATAGCTATATTGCACTACTTATAAAATTAAGTTTATGATTCTTTATTAATGGAACTTAAATTATTTGGTTTAATGGTTCATTTTGTTTGTAACTTCTAAGCTGTTTATATGAAAAGACAGATCATAATATTTAATCCATAAGCATCATAGAGGTAAGATTTTAAAACGGTATAATCATATATTTCTTATGAGAGCAGAGTTGAATTACCAGAAATAACAAATTTATTTTTATACAATGTAGTTACCTTTGTAAATGTGGACTGTAGTTTCTGGCCATTGGAGCTTTCATTGGGTTGATGATGCATTAGCTTTGTCGGGAATACTGTGCTTGTGGAAAGTAACACGGTAATATTTTGGTTTTAGTCTTATATAATAACGGATTGTACTAGAGAGTATCTACTGACCGTCTACAGCAATCCCTCCTCCTCCTTTCTTGCATTTCCAGTTTGTAAGACTAAACACGGCATTTCTGAAACTCTCTTGCAACTGGAGAGATGATTTCGCTCCCTGGGTGTGATTTAAGTGTTGCAATGAGAAGCACTCTCGCTCTCATGAGATTTAAGAGGTGGAAGGGTGGGAAGCACCCATGCTGGCTGATCAGGAGCTCTGGTAGAGTAGAGTAGGGGTCTACAAGGGCCAGACTCCATGTTCCTCTATCTCCAGCTTCCTAGGTGTGGGTTGAAGTGGCAGCAGTCTCCTGACCAATGGATTGAAGCTGCAGTGGTGCAACTTGAAAACAAATGTCCGGTTGCAACCCGACTTTGGCTCCTCTAGCATTTCCATTGGCTTTATAAACACCAGATTCCCTGCATTAAACCCCACGCATTTGAGTTGTTTACACTAATTTCTTGCTCTTTTACTGAAACCTGACCAATACATTTTTCTACCTAAAAAAAAAGTCAACCTGGTTTTACTTAAACCATGACTATTTCTATTAACACAAATGAACATATAAGTGCATATGTGACAATTCACTCTCCTTCATTTGTAATGTAAGAAGGTATTTCCTCTCCATCAAATCACTTTTTGGAGGAGATTTGTATATATTTTTCTGAAAAAAATTTCACACAAATTTCTGCTTTGATCGTTTTCCTGGGGAAGCTGGAGGCCACAAAAATTTCTTTGATATCATCCAAATAATATTAATTTTAATTGTTTGGAAATAAGTAATTCCAAATAATTAACATAAAGTAAATGCAACCAAACCCCAAACATCCAGTCCTGTCACCTGAGATAATAACGCTGAGATCTTACACCTCTCATCTAGTCCCCAAGACAGCTGTGTCCAGTGGATAAGGCTTGTATTAGGCCATTCTTGCATTGCTGTATACAAATACCTGAGACTGGGTAATTTATAAGAAAAGAGGTTTAACTGGCTTAGAGTTCTGCAGGCTGTACAGGAAGCAAAGCAGGATCTGCTCCTGGGGAGGCCTCAGAAAGCCTCCAATCATGACAGATGGCAAAGCGGGGGGAACAGGCACATCGCATGGCAAAAGCAGGAGCGAGGAAGAGAGAGAGAGAGCGATGGGAGATATGCCACGTGCTTTTAATCAGCCAGGTCTTGCAAGAGGTCACTCACTATCATGAGGGCAGCACAAAGGGGATGGTGAGAAACCATTCATAAGAACCATCCCCATGAGCCAGTCACCTCCCACTAGGCCCCAGCTCCTTTCCTGGGGATTACAATTCAACATGTTATTTGGGTGGGGACACAGATACAAACTATATCAAGGTCTTAAAGTCAGGTGGAAACTGATAAAAATAGGTCACAACTGGACCTTCTATACTGAAAGTGTGGCATTTCCCTGGGCTCTTCAGTGAGAGACTAGTCACATGGGTTCTGGCAAACCTGGCTCTGTAAGACTCCAGAGGTGGAAGGAGAGAAGTTTTCCACACTGCCACATAACTGCCATATTTAATACAAAGCCCTCGTCTGAGGCCAGCAGTTGTGCCTTCACCACTGTGTCACATACCTGATCCCTTCTAGATAGAGCACAGGACAGTCTAGCAGACATGTGGCTTAGCCAACAACTCATCTACAGTTGGCTAACTGATGTCTAACATGCAAATATGGGCTTGAAACAGTGATAATTAAAACAATGGTGACTTTGAAAGATTTCTTTGAAATAAAATAGAGAAGATGTTTTATCATTCCTACACTTTCTCCTAGGTGCATTTTTCTAAATGTGAATGGGAGAGCAATACTGAAATATGGTTTATCAATGACACAGCCCAGCCTATGATCACATATTAAACAGTGGATCCCAAATATGATATGTGCTATAAAAAGAAAAAGTCTAAAATTGTTAGTATTGAGTTTAAAAGAAAAACACTTCAGTCAGAGGATCTGGGTTTGAATCCAGCCCAATTCCACATTTACAGGTTACGGATCTTTGATACTTTACTTAACCTTCCTGAGCTCCAGCTTCCCCATCTGTAACAGGAAGGGGATTTTAGATGTTATGTAGGCTCCAGAACGGCAAGCTGATTTATTCTCAGCTATCTTCCCATATTAAGCATTTAACTCAGCACAGCGTAGGTTTCTATTCATATTTGTTGAGAATGAATGTATAGTTATCTAGTGTAATTGTAATAAGGATTAGAGAAAATACAGGTAAAGCACATGGAACATAGAAAGCCCTCAACTGGTAACTGTTTCTAATATGAAAAGCCCCTAGTCTTGAGTCCTCCTTCCTTCTTTAATCCTGAATGATCCTTTAAACCTGCACAAGTTCTGATGAATTCTCATCACCTAATGATACCATGCTTGTCTCAGCCTAGCTGCAGCCATTTTGAGCCTCACCTGGAAGAAATCAAGACTTACTGCTAATATTCACACCAGCTCCTCCTTATAGGCAATCAACCCTGTCTCTTCCAAGATGGGTGCCCATTTGACATGGCAATTGTCTTTAGGTTCAGATAAGACTCGGGGTGGAATTGGCGAAGGTAGTCTCTGCCTTGCAGTTGATCAGAGCTCATAGTGAAGTTTAGGGCACCACAGATGGTAGTAGCATGGTGGGGGCTGCTCTTTTGCCTTTAGAAAGACAAAGGAGACTACACGGTAAGGAATTCTGGGGCAGAGTCTCAACCCAAGAGTCCAAGGTCTGGGTGCCTCAGTCTCAGCCTTCTCAGCCTAGTGCTGAATTCAGCAGCAGAGGGGACACCATTAGCCTCTCCTGCCAAGGACTGTCTTTGAAGAATCCCAGAGAAGGCGGCAGCCTCTAGATTCTCTCCCCAGGAAGGTGTGAGGAATTCAAGTCTTGCTTGAAGACCCTTCAGTTACTGTGGGTAAAGTATTACACCATGCCTGCTGGCTGTTTCTTACCTAAAAGAGTGTGTGTTTGCTGCAGTGTGGAAAAGCCAAGGCCAAAGTCTGTTCTAACTAGAGTTACTCTTTTTTTTTTTGAGACAGAGTTTCGCTCTTGTTACATAGGCTGGAGTGCAATGGCCCGCTCTCGGCTCACCGCAACCTCTGCCTCCTGGGTTCAAGGAATTCTTCTGCCTCAGCCTCCCGAGTAGCTGGGACTACAGGTGCGCGCCACCATGCCCAGCTAATTTTTGTATTTTTAGTAGAGACGGGGTTTCACCATGTTGACCAGGATGGTCTCGATCTCTTGACCTCGTGATCCACCCGCCTTGGCCTCCCAAAGTGCTGGGATTATAGGCATGAGCCACCGTG
>CAUYLG010039603.1:0-33394 GCA_963573385.1 Cacajao melanocephalus
CTTCTTTTGAGCTCCTCCTGTGCCCAGACCTCATCTGTGCCCAGTCACCGGAGAGTGGCCCTGTCTCCCTGGACCAGTATGTCCTGTTGCAGTGCCCTCTCCCACCTGGCAGAGCCCGAGGCAGGGGCCACACCCACCCCATCCAGCCGCATACAGGCCAAGGGCACCTGCATCAGCCCTGCCCCACAGTGAGTGGACAGACAGGTGGGTGGGCGGAGGGGGGAGGATGGAGTGACGGGCAGGAGGAGGGCAGGGGGGCGGAGGGGGGAGGATGGAGTGACGGGCAGGAGGAGGGCAGGGGGTGGAGGCGAGAGGATGGAGTGACGGGCAGGAGGAGGGCAGGGGGGCGGAGGGGGGAGGATGGAGTGACGGGCAGGAGGAGGGCAGGGGGTGAGTGAGGGTCCCACAGGTGGATGGCGACTGGGCAGCAGGAGGAACCCGTGGGTGGGCAGAGTGGACAGGCTAGCGGCGGGGGCATGAGAGGGCCCGGCAGGGTGACCTGGCTGAGGTGCTCAGGGCGGGGTGCCGGAAGGGGGCTGTCGCTTCCCAGGACTCTGCCCAGAGCTGGATGCTCTGTGGGGGACACCCCACATCAGGGGCCTCACCCATCCTGGTTAATGGGGCTTCTGGGCAGGGGCTATTAACCCTGTGACGCTCCTGAGGCCCAGCCCGGAGTGGGGGCACGCCCCAGCCTGGAGACCTCACCCCACCCCCCAATTATAATTCACCTCCTTCTAATTGGCAGGGTAGCCGGGTGGTAATTAACCCTTCCCTCACCCTCCTCCACCCCATGACCCCTGGGCACCTGGCTTGGTCACCAGCAAGGCTGAGGCCCCAGGAGGGAGGACCCCTCAGTCCAGGCCTCAGGGCTGGCCCCTCTGCTGGGTGAGTGTCACTTCCCCCAGCCAGTGGCTGGAGGCCAGTCCTGGGGAGGCCCCTCTAAACACCAAGTGGACCATGACGAACTGGCATCTGGGTCCCTGGCATTCTGGGAGGTTCATCTTATTGTCTAACCTTAATCCCTGTTGCTGTAGCCTGGCAAAGGAGGAAATGACATTTCTAGAGTGACTGACTGCCTTCCACTCCCAGCGTGTGTGTGAGCCTGTCACCTGCACTCACAGGCATGCACACACACTCGCGTGAGCGGGGCCGGGATTCCCCCACAGGCGGGTCTGGCCGGCACCGAGGGCGCACCTCCACCTGCTGTCCCCACAGAGAAATCTGGGTCACTCCAGCCGGCCCTCCCCTCTAATTCCTCAGGGAGCCCCTGGCCCAGACAGACCTGGCCTTCCTCCAGGACTTCCGGCGTCCCCACCCCTGCCCGCTTTCCTGCTCTGCTCATCCCCACGAGGTGTGGGGGAAGCGTGGGTTCTGGGTGTCCCGAGACCCTGTGTGAGCCTGTGCTACCTGGGCCAGGCGAGGGTGTGTCCCGGGTTTCCCGACCCAGGGGCCTGGCCCGCCTGCCAGGTGCCACCCTTCCCGTCATCCCCCACAGGGAGGGCTCAAGGCTGGGCACAGGGGGGGCCCAGCCAGGCTCCACATCTGGAGGACCCAGGGGTCCCTGCTTGGATGGGACCGCCCCACCCATGGCTTCTCCCCACGCCCGTTGGGGCGGGGTGCATGACTCAGTGTGAGGCCTGGGTGAGTCAGGAGCTGAACCCTGGAGCTGGCCTGCCGAGGCCTCTGCCCCTCGCACCATCCCCACCACCCCACCGTCCCCACCGCCGGCACCCGCCTTGCGGCCATGGCCTACCTCGGGCCATCTCAGCCTCGGCCTCGGGCTCAGCCGCCCCGTTGTGCCGCGGCTGCTGTCCCAGTTGCAGGAGGCGGGCGCGGACCTGCTCCTGGACACGGGCTGCCCGCAGCCGCTCGGCCTCTGGCCCCTCTGCGCCCCGGCGGTCCAGCTGCAGGTCAGAGGGCAGCGCCAGGGAGCACACGCCGGCCTCTGGCTGCAGGGCCGACAGCAGGAAGTTACCATCCTGCATGGCGGCGGGCGCCTGCCGTGCTCGGGCCTGGGCCTGGCGGCCGCCTCTGAACCCAACTGTCTTCGCTGGCGTCCCTCGAGGCCCTCTCCCCGAAGTCCCCGCCCCGCTGGCCTCACCCAGAGCCGCCTGGAGACAGACGCCTGCCCAGCCCTGAGCACAGCTGGGGGCGGGGACACCTGGCCAGGTGGGAGGGAGGGGCCGCCGCCTGCTTAAGGTGGAATTTGGGTGGAAGAACAGGCCCCGCCCGCACGGCCCCAGCCTGGCCTCCTGCCTCCTTTTCTCGCATCCCATGACTGGGCCACGGGCCTGGGTCCTCCTTGTTCTCAGCCTGTAAAGGCCAGACTGGGCCCTTTGTGGTGGGGGTGGGACAGAGGGGCCTCCTGTGTCCTGAGTATTGGGGAAGGGCCAGGGGCCTGCGGGGGACTGCGTCCCATCACCCCCAGCCTGAATGGGAGCTGTCCCACCCCCGGGGGTCTAGGGCCCTCCCACTCTGGGGACCAGGCAGCCTCCAGGGTAGCTCAGCCTTGCTGGGGAGGTGGGGATGAGGCCGAGGCAGGGTTGGCAGGAGACAGGGTGTGTGGGGGGGGCAGGGGTCAGTGCCAGGGGTCAGGACAAAGGCTGGAGGGATGGAGCTTTAGGGTCCAAGGGGGCCCATGGAGCCCTGGCCCTGGACCTCAGAACCCAGTGAGCCCCTCCCCACCAGGAAGCCTGTGGATGGACCTGCCCTCCCCCTAGGCCTGCAGACCCTGGAACTCACCCCCAGGACCCCCTCACCCCCCACAGAGGCCTCCAAAGAGCTGGCTCGACCCCCTCTGGCTCCTGGGACCCTGGCACCACTCTGCTCCTGCCCCCCAGGCCCTGGGGTGAGAGACCGTTCCCAGCACATGAGTCAGGGTGAAGGGGGTGGGGCTCCCCCAGGGGGTTGACTCAGAGGGGCCTGGCACGCCAGGCTTGGGGCAGGAGTGGGTGTTCGGGGAAGAACCAGGGGGTCTGGGAGACAGAGGCTCGGGTGGAGAGGGAGTGAGGGTGGAGTGCGGTGGGGAGAGGAGGCCCAGATCAAGCAAGGCTTGTGCCCGGAAGATCTCCCTTGAGCACCACAGCCAGTGGGGCCAGCAGGCGGGCTCTGAGGTCCTCTGGCCTCTGGGACAGGCCCTGGTAGATGGGAGGGCGGGGTGGCAAGCCTTGGAGGGCTGAAGGTGGGAGCTGAACATCTGTGACTCCCCCAGCTTCCCTCACGAGCTCATCTGACAGCCTCTGCCTCTCCCTGGACCCTGGACTCTGGCTCTGGGCTCGTCTCCAAGGCAGACCCTAACCCCAGCCCCGTCCCCTGAAGACTTTTGCCCTAGTGGGGCTGGGGGCAGAGGTCTGGCGTGAGGGTGGGGTCAGTGCTGAGGGGGCAGAAACGAGAGTGGGAGTCGGAGGTCAGTTTTGGGGCTTAGAGGGGACGGGGAGGGCCCCTGAAAGGATGGGTGAGGCCGGGCTGGGGCCGCCGGGTAGGGTGGGAGACCTACCTTGCCTCTGGTCTGGACCCCGCTAGCTTCCCAGCTCATCCCAGAGGCCACTGAGGATGGCCAAGGTGTCCTGGGTTCCATCCCCGGCCCAGCGTGCGGGGCAGCCTCTGCGTCGGGCCAGGACTGTGGGGGCCCTGGAGGGCGGAGTGGGAACGCCCAGCTCATCAGACTGGCTGCTTCCCTGGGAGACGGGTTTTGTGTGGAAAAATCCTGGGAGACAAGTTTGTGCGGCGCAGAGCGGGCTGAGGTATGTACCTGGCACGGACTGGGGCCCGCCCTGCACCCAGGTCCACCCCAGGCCCACCTGGGGCCCTGCTGAGGCCAGGCTGGGCCTCGTGACAGGGAAGCCAGCCTGGAGGGTCTCTGCAGCCCCATCAGGCCGAAGGGCTCACAAGAGGGCGCCGTGGAGGGACTTCCGTGTGGCTGGAGCCGGATGGGAACGCTGGTGCCCATGGCCTGCGATTCGGCTGACCTTCCCTCCTCCCCTTGGCAGATAGGGCGGCAGGTGCCCCCCCAGAGCTACACTGCCTCCCTGAGGATGCGTGGTCCTTGCCAGGCAGTTTTGGCAAAGCTGGGAAGTTTTGGCAAAGCCGGGCATCTGGGTGCACCTTCACTCGCTGCAGGGCCAGAGGGATGCGATGCCGGCCGGGCCTGTCGCTACAGCTCCAGCCCAGGCCCGGAGGAGTCTTGTCTGACCCTGTGACCAGCCGTGAGTGTCTCACTCTCCCAAGAGCCCTGGAACAGGGCCTGGCGGTGGGCTTCCTGGAGGAGGTGGTTGTCCGTGGAGCCTGGAATCTGCATCTGGCCTCAGGCCGCTCTGGTACACAGTCAGGTTGACAGCCTGGAACCTGGGAGCCTCGAAGGGCGAGTGAGTGAGCACCGCTCTTATATGGGTCTCGGGTGGCGGGTGGCCTGTCAATCATCTCCAAGAGGAGGTGGGAGAGGGTGCAGGAGGCCTTCGGGGGTGGTGGGCTCAGTGTGGCGGCACGGGAGGCTCTCGGAGAAGGCGGGCTGGCCCAGGTGCCAGCCTGGAGTTCTGGGAGGGCACAGAAGACAAACCTCCAGGGCAGAGGTGGGTGGGGTGGGCGGCTTGAGGAGCAGAAGGGGGAGAATCTGGGGAGAAAGGTGTGAGGATGTTAAAAGCAAAACAGTCATCAAAACCAAATTCAGGAGTGTGCTGGTGCACAGAGAGGCTTGGGAGGCTGCCTCCGGTCCCACCACCTGAGGGGGAGGTGGGGAGCACCTCAGGGGAGCCCCTGGGTGGTTGACGGACCTGGTGTGGGGCACAGCTCACCCAGAGGCAAGCATCCTGGCGCTTCCTGTTAGCACCCACACTTGCAAACCTTCCGAGCTGGGCTCCAGCCAAGTCTGGCCCAGGGCCCAGTCCCTCCACAGAACCTACGGAGCTGCCCGTGGGCACCACCCCTCCCCCTCTGGAGTGCGGCCCCTGTCCCTGCCCCAGGCCGGGGGCTGGGACAGCTCTGAGATCTCCAGCCTTGACCTTTGGCCTGGAAGGTAGCTGAGGTGTATGGCCCCCGTAGGCGCTTGGGGGGCCCTTTCATCTGCACACACCCCACCCACTGCCAGCCTATGGGTCAGCCTGTCCGTCCATCCATCCATCCATCACCTGTGGCTCATTGCACGTGTTGGGATCTTCCTGAGCCCCTGGCAAGGCTCTGGGCAAGGGTGTGTGTGTCTGAGACAGGCAGGGCACCTCCGGGGGCTCTCCCGGGGTCTGGCAGGGCCTGGTGGGGCACAGACAGTGAACAGACAGCAGCCCACAAGCAAGGACGCTAGTCAAGGTGGCTGGTGCAGCAGAGGCCTCTGGCTCCGGAGACCCTGTAGCTGCCCTCTTGACAGAGGGTCCCCAAAAGGACCTGAAGGGCCCAAAAGGAGCAGAGTGGCGTCTGACAGCAGGAGGGGAGTTGCAGAGTCGGGGGGTGAGTGGGTTAGCAGGGGGATACCCCGGATGCTCTTCAGGACGACAGCAGCCTCCAGATGGAGAATCGAGTAAAGGGGCAGGGAGGGGGCAGACAGGGCTGGGGAAGCGGTGGCCGGTGTCCGGGTGGCAGTGGGGGAGGGGATGAAAGCACCTGCCCCTCCGACCGCCCGACCGTGAGTGCCCTGTGCTGCTGGGTGCAGGTGGGTGCGGCCCCCCTCAGGTGCCTGGGATGGGGTCCTGGCGTGCCAGCCAGGCACCACCAAACACTCCGTTCTTACAGTTGTTGCTGTTACTGTATTTTTTTTTTAAGACAGAGTCTTGCTCTGTTGCCCAGGCTGCAGTGCGGTGGCACCATCTCGGCTCACTACAACCTCTATCTCCCGGGTTCAAGTGATTCTCCTGCCTCAGCCTCCTGAGTAGCTGGGATTACAGGTGCGTGCCACCGCGCCCAGCAAAAAATATAAAAATGTTTTTGTATTTTTAGTAGAGACAGGTTTTCACCATATCGGTCGGCTGGTCTTGAACTCCTGACCTCGTGATCCGCCCGCCTTGGCCTCCCAAAGTGCTGGGATGACAGGCGTGAGCCAGCGCGCCCGGCCTTCCTACTCTGCTCTTAATCCTCATGGGAACTCCAGGAGGGCAGAGTTATGACAGCTTCCATTTTACAGGTGGGGAAACTGAGGCCCCACAGGCTGCTCGCTTTCCAGAAGTTACCAAGCAAGCCAGGGTGTGTAGATAAATTTCTGGCCCTGAGTGACAGCAGATTTCAGGCCCTGGGCCTGGGTGGGCAGGGGCTCCCGTTTGCTCCGGGTGGGCTGCTGCTGCTGTCACGCCACCTCTGAAGAGCTCCATCTAACTGCCGTTAGGGTGGGGACGATGCCACTGTAACTCCTCATGCTGACGGGGCCATTGTTTTGGGGAAAGGCAGCCAGGTGTCTCTTGGAGGCCTAACTGAGGGTTCCTGGAGAAAGGGGGCCGTCGTCCAAGGCTCATCTGCAGGACCATTTGGGGTCTGACGGCCCATCCCTTTCATCTGAGCTTCAGCCAGAGGTCACCCCCACAACTGACAAAGCTGCTTGATTCTGAAAAACAAAACAAAGGATCAGCATGTTCCAAGCAAAAAAGTCAAAAAAGGTGACTTCAGTGTTCCGTTAGTTTAGAACACCCGGTCAGCGCCTGTTTTGTCTCCCAAGTTATAATCCGTGCTCTCAAGGCTTATTATCCATCCTTTGAAGAGGATCAAAACAAGACAATTGTCTGTGAATGTCAGAAGGTCCCAGGGTGGTCACAGTCAAAAACCCAACTGACAAAAGAACGTGGTCACCTCTGTGGTCTACGATAGCCTGGCACAGTAACCCCAATCATCATTGATGACACTCAGACATCAGGGTTTTAGAAACCGCACACCATTCTGGAACACATATTAATATTATTCACTAAAATACAACCTGAAGATCAAACACCACCTTATTTTCATCATTCTATGTAACATGTCTTAAAACACTTAATAGGCTAGGCACAGTGGCTCTCGCCTGTAATCCCAGCACTTTGGGAGGTTGAGGCAGGTGGATCACCTGAGGTCAGGAGTTTGAGACTGGCCTGGCAAACGTGGCGAAACCCCGTCCCCACTAAAAATATAAAAAAGTAGCTGGGGGTGGTGGCACACGCCTGTAATCCCAGGTACTGGGAAGGTGGAGGCAGAGGCTGCAGTGAGCCAAGATTGCGCCACTACACTCCAGCCTGGGTGACAGGGCAAGACTCCATCTCAAAAATCAAAAACAAAAACAACCGCCCCCCCAAAAAAAACATTTAATAGAATTTCAGGTTACCGTAAGTCATCCATGTAGCCAAAATGATGACTCAAATTTTTAAAAAAGCAAAAACTTTTACTTATTAAGAGGGAAGACTTATTTTTCCAAAGAGCCTGTCCCTTATCCTTCCCTTCTTTTTTCGGTAGTTTATTCGCAAGGCAAACAAAAATTTTTCATTACATGAAGATCTTGTTTGAGAGAAAAAGCCAGATTTCACCCTTTCATCCGTCTACCATTACTGTCAACCTCAATTTTTAAAATGAAACCTTACAGACAAATTAATCCAATCTTAATCAGTTTGACCACAAGGTGAGATTCTTACAAACCTTTTATAACCCTTTGCAGATTTTTGTAAAAGATCAGGTTAGTACGTCAAGAAAGCCTTGTTCTGGTTTTGTTCCATCATTCTATTTACAGATAAAGCAAATTATGACCTTTTGAATTTGGTCAATATAAATTTATTTTATGAGACTAATTTTTATTTATAAACCTTCCACAATTCGTTCAAACCTTTAGCTTTTAAACATCCTTTAACCCTCTCAACTCAGGTAGAAATTTACCCTCCCCCTTCATTCACCTCAGAGAACAACAACAAAAAAAGAAATTTACCTTCCCTTGCCTTGTTATAATCTTTTACCAAACCACATTTTACTCTCCTTACACACCTTGCATGTAAATCTATTTTCAGTAGTCTCGATTACATGTTATAATGACAACTCTTGACAATTTTTAATTTCGGTGTAGAACACGGTGAGTTATTTTAATTATGTATTAGGTGCGGGTAAGGTCTGGTTCTTTCCAGCATAGTTAGTGGTGTGGCTATGCTCTGTGTCCCCGGGCTTCACCAAAGTGTAAATCAGGCAAGCTCAACAGTTTTCAGAAGCCAAAGAAGTAGTTTACGAGCTTGAAGCATCCATCAAACCCAGTATCGGACCTTCATAATTGGGACCACATGTACTCTCTGAAGACATTTTAATTTTACTGATAATTTTTAAAACTTTTTATTTCTCAAAGATTAAAGTCACATGAACTGAAAGACATTACAGCTTCTATTCTTCTTTAAGAATATTTGATCTAAGTGCTTATTTTACCTTAAGCCAACCAATTAAAGCTCTTTTGTATAAACAGCACACGTATCACACGTATATAACTACATAGACAGACAGAAGGAGATCCTGCAGTTGTGAGATGTTTCATGTGCTAATCTCTTAATTGGATTCCTGGCCCCAGAGTAGAGCTCTTCTGGAGCCAGGGCTAGAAAAACATGCAGTTTCTAAGGCCTGATAAGTGGGCACAGCTGGAAAACCAAAACAGATTTTGAGAGGAATCCATTCGCTTCTAATTCCTGAGGTTCAGGGAGGGAAACGGAGGTTTTTCCTAAAACAAGGTCCACAGCACCTTCTCTGCTTTACCAAGGAGTCCCAGACCATCAGAAGTTTATCTTGGGGACACTTATGATGTGTGCATTAGAGTGGCAAAACAAGGCCGGGCATGGTGGCTCACACCTGTAATCCCAGCACTTTGGGAGGCCGAGGTGGTGGATCACCTGAGATCAGGAGTTCGAGACCAGCCTGGCCAACATGGTGAACACCATCTCTACTAAAAATACAAAAATTAGCCAGGTGCAGTGGTGCACATCTGTAATCCCAGCTACTTGGGAGGCTGAGGCAGGAAAATCGCTTTAACCCAGGAGGTGGAGGTTGCAGTGAGCTGAGATTGTACCACTGCACTCCAGCCTGGGTGACAGCACGAGATTCCTTCTCAAAAGAAAAAAAGAGTGGCAAGACAAAAATGGAGAAAAATAATTCAGCTGACTGAAAAGAAAAAAAAACAACAACAACTTTTCTTCAGAAAAACAAGATCCACAAGGAGAAATGACATAAAGACCTTTTGAATATACTTATAGCTTGGATATCCATGGATATCCACTTTTAATTAAGTTAGCTTTTAACCCTAGCATTCCTTTTCTAAAAAGTCATTTGATATCTTTTATTACGTGACCTCAGCCATGCCAAGTGGCCAATACTTCTGGCTTTTGAACTCATGGAGGGGTAGAGAATATAGTGATTTTTTTTGCCATTCCTGCAGTTTGCAGAGAGAGAGAGAGAAGCCAGGGTATGACTGGTAAGAACCTTTACCCTTTTGCTGGCATGCCAAGCATCTGGGTTCCTTTCCCCCAAGCCATAGAGCTCCATTGACCCTGATGTCCTGTGAAGGGGGAATGGACAAAGAGAAGTCATTCCTCCTCAAGAGATTTCCAAGCAGTTTAATGTTTGGGAAAACAAAACTCTTCCCAGTTTGGGGGATGTACCCGAGGGGAGTGTCCTGTGGCACAGAGATGTGATTACCCATCCATGAAGAGAGGATAGAAGAGGAGAAAAGGAAAAAGTCTTTTTCTTTCTTCAGAGTCTGAGGGTCAAATGAATTCTAGTGATTTTAGGTGCACGCGAGGAATGCAGGCTGAAAATGATTGGTTGGTTACCCATCTGGAAAGAGGGGAAAAAGGCATCCCTGTGTTCCCCTCTCTTTCCAGCTAATACCCAGGGTATGTGATGGAGAGGAGAAAAAGACATGCCTTTTTCTTCTTCCAACATTATATCCCTGAGTCCCAGCGACCAGTGCAGGTGCTGAGCATTGGTGCAAGTTCAGCCTTCACCCATGAAGCAGGGAGGCACAGCCGGCAGGAATATTCACACTCATCTGTGTGGCGCCTACGGCTCCCACTGTGAGTAACCTCCAAGCTCCCTAGACCTTATCTATGCCGTGGATGTGAGCATGACCTCCATCCATGAAGCAGGAGGGCCTAATTGGCAGGGATCAGTCACACTCACCTGTGCTGTGCCCCTTGACTCCTGCCATCATCTCCCTCAGGTCTAGTGCTCCATGCCAGGGCTTCAAACTGAAGCTTGGGACAAAAAGGAGCCTCGGGAGGGTGTATGGCCCCATTAAATTAGTCCCAAATTGCAGCTACTAACAGGTGGGGGCAGCTCCTCTGTTACTTCCTTTTATAAACAGATGGAGCTGTGGGGCCAGGACCTCCTCAAACAAGGGGGAGGAAGCGAGTCCCGGGCACTGGGGAATTGGCCTGAGAAGATGCCTCCTAAAAGGAAAAGAAGCTAACCCCTTGCATAGAAAAGCTCCCTGTATTCACAGGACTATGTTGACTCCCAGCACGGTGGAGAAAGGGGACCTGAGATACCTCTCATGGTTGTGCCAAGAGATGGGGGCCCAGACTGGAGAGGAGAACTGACAGGCCCACCCTGGAGTCCAGAAGGGGTCCATCCTCCTTCCCTCGACCCCCAGAATCACCTGGGGGTCCTGGATGGCAGTGGTGGTCTGGACTACTGGAGGTGGGGAGAGGAGCCCCAGGACCCATCAGTCCTGTGGTACCATTTGGGAGATCAGCACTAGACCTGGCAATGCACATCTCCAGGGACAGGCTGCCCTCCAGTGGTCCCCATCACAAACTGGGCAGGGTCTAGGTGGCCTCCCCCAGCTGTCTGGAAGGTCCCTCCTGAAGTGCCCAGGCCCAACTCATTTGCAGCAGGCAGCAGGTGTGCCCAGGGATTCTGGGGTCCATGAGCCCACAAGGCAGCTGTCGGAGCCTCTGCCTTTTTCCTGTACCTCCCCTCTCTTTTCTGGACTTCCTCCCAGTCCCCACTGCAAAAAACCAAAGTGGCTACTCCCAGGATGCCCTCCAAAGTACCATCTCGTCCCACAGCCCATTTCCTCATCCCCCTGCTGACATCAGGGGCTGCCTGTGCAATAGACTCATCCCTCTCATCCCCTAAGATGAGCTGTTCTTTGACCGAATCAGGAGACAGCGAGGCACACTTCACCAAGGCCCCTTCCATCCCCGCAGGAAGGCAGCGGGCCTCCCATCCCATCCCTGCACCACCATGGATAGCCCGGCGCAATCCAGAGGCCTCGTCCCATTCCCTCACAAGCCCTCCAGTACGTGCTCCTGACAGTGTTTCATCCTCCATTCTCCCCTTTCATCACTGGGGTCGCATTTAGCACCCTCCAATGTTACTGCTATTCTTCCAGGTGCGTAAAGCGTATCCTCTTCCCTGGCCCTATATGAGCTCATCCCCAGAATTCTCTGCCACTTGCAGGGTGGCCTGCTTTGCAGCAGTGGTCAGGGTTGGATTCAAAAATAACGACCTCCTTCCAGGAGAGCTCAAATACTTGGGTCAAGTTCTGGGAAGCCTCTATATATCTGTCAGGGCCATCTGAAAACTTGCCAAAATCACCCTTAAGTTGACTGGGAACTGCCTATATTGAGGATTTCTAGGCTGGGGAAAGCTTGAGAGGGAACCCGGATAGGGAGGAGCAGAGGGTTAGATTCCCCCACTGGAGGTACCTCTGGGGTTCGGTTCTCTATTTCCCTGGGATTGCTTCTTGTAGTGCCTTCTGAGGTGGCCTCTAGGTGGCTGCTCATTCTACAGCACAGACAGAGGTCCAAATTACCCTGCAGGGCAAAGAAAGCCTGCACCCATGGGACCTCGTCCCTCACGTTTACAGAAAACCTTCCTTCCTCAGACCAGGCTTCTCTTCTGGCAGCAAGTTAGCAACGAAGGAAATGACAAGAACATTTTTGCCACAAATTTATGCACAGATGTCAAGGCACACCTGGCTTCATCTGTGGTGCTCTTAACCTTCCATTTTATAGTTTTGAGGACTAAGCCAAAGGCTCATTCTACCCAGTCATATTTCTGGTTTGCAACAACATACTTCATATTTAACCCTATGTATAAAGAAGAGCTAGGAACCATGACAGCCACAAAAGAAAGAAAAGAATGGCAGGGAAGAGTGGAGGTCCTCATGCCAACACCCTGATGGGAGGCTGGGGACTGGAGTCAGTCGGGGAGCCTTTGGATAACACCAAGGGGTGACCTCGGCCAGATACCCTCAGTTGCTCTGGGACCTCCTCTGGTCCCACGTAACAGCTAGACCTCCACGAAGGGAACTGGGTTGGAGGCTGGAACAAAGCCAGCATTGCCAACACCCGAGGGTGCTGAGGGATTGGACAGGGTCCTCCCCAGCAAGCCTGGCCTCCGTGTGTTAAGTCTGGCAGCTGCACTAGTCACGTTTAAATGGTTGGCAGAGGCCTGGTATTTTTCTTTCATTTGAGTTGCTGTGGAGTTTAGAGACTAGGAGAAAAGAACAGAAAGAGAAGATCCGCATTTACTCACCCTTCCGCAGATCCCAGGCGAGCGTCCAAAATGTTACAGGATACTTGAGGCATTGCTGTTCTGGCCAGAAACCTCCGTGGTCCACAGATAAGTGGAGGGTGAGCGAGATGAAGAGGAGCTTTACTGTGTTAGAGCAGCTCAGAGGCTCTCGGCGGAGAGGCCAGGAGTGAGTGGCTCCTCTCTCCGGGCAGGTCGTCATCACAATGAGTGTTCAGCTTCAGGACAGAGGGTAGCTCCTCTCTGCAGCTGGTCAGTCTGTCTCTGTCCTCTTCTCTGCTGAGACTGGGGCTTTTATGGGTCTTGGGAGGGGAAATATGTGCCAATTGGCCATGGGCAGCCATGGGTGGGTCCAGAAAAGGCACCACAAGTCCCCACTCTGGTCCTCGGGACCGACAGCCTGGCCCCCAGCCTTCAGGCCCACCCTGGCTTGAAGGTGGGGCCTCACCAGGGACCTGCCTCTTCCCTCCCAGGAGCCTGTCTGCCTTCCGCATGGTGCCCAGGCTGCTTGTGCCAAGGGGTTCCCACAGACCAGCTCTGAGCTGCCCCCAGCCCCACCTCAGCCTCTCTCCTGCACTCAGTGGTGCCCACCATCTGGAGGGCTGAGGTGGGAGGGGACCGGCACGTCAGCACAGCTCTGAGGGTTCCCACACTGGGCCAGGCTGCAACAGCACCAGGGCTTGGCCCCAACCCCAGTCCAAGATCAGCGTGGGCACCAGGAGCAGGGAGACGCAGGCAGCAGGAGCGGACACTCCCAAGTCTGTGGTGATGGGGTGGCCCTCCCTGGCCCCCAAGACCACCAGGAGGCCTGGGCCCACGGCCACAACCCGGATGGCTGCAGCTGCACCTGGGGAGCTCCCGCCCTGCTGCACCCAGAACAGAAAACCCAGTGCTCCAGGGCTGGTCCCGTGGGTCCTAGCTGTCTTTGGCTGGTGCTCATAGCAGGAAGAGAGATTGAGGCTGTGGTGGGGGCTCCAGGCCTGGGAGTGGGTCCTTCCCAGCCATGCAAGGGTGGGGGTGGCACCGTCAGGCACAGGGACCCACTGCTGCCATCCTGCTGCCCCGTCTGCCACCTTGCAGCCTGGGGCGGAGGCTCTAGGCCCTCACAGGGCCCAGGCTGGCATCCGGGCGGAGGCGATGTCACTGTGAGTTCCCCCTCCAGTTCCAGAGCTCAGGGGCGGCCTGGGGCCACCCCTCACCTGGCTCACAACCATGCCAGGGGGGCGCCTCTGGGAGCGGACTGCAGGCCCTGACCCCAGCTACCCGGAGCACCAGGCGCCGCAGTGGGAGCAGGTATTTCCAAGCCTACAGCGGGTGGGGGGTGGTCCCCAAGAGCACAGGAATGCTGGGGCGCACACAAATGAAACCAGTGCCTGGGAGGGTGGGGCTCCTGCCTGTGCTGTGGACTGGGAGGCCCGGCCATGCCTCCCCACGGCGGCCAGTGGCCACTCTGCGTGGGCTGCTGCTGCCATCACTCCTGCCTCGGCCTCCCAAAGTGCTGATATTACAGGTGTGAGCCACTGTGCCTGGCCTCATCATCGATTTTTGAGACATTTCCTCACGTGTGCCGCTGGCCCCGGCCCTCCCCAGCCTGTGTCCTGGGCCGCCTTCGCCTTCTCAGACTTGTGACCACCCCACTTAGAAACGCGGCCTCGCCGGGCTCCCTGTCCCTCTGCTGTGCTCGCCGCCAGCTGTCTACAGATGTTTTATTTATGGCATTGTCGTGCACCCCTCCCCCCATATTAGAACGTAAGCTCCACGCGGGCAGCAGCTTTTGTCTGTTCTGCTCACTGCTTTTCCTCAGTGGGTGACATGTAGTGAGTGTGCAATGAATCATTGCTAAGAGCATTAAATTACGGCGTATCGTCCAGATCACGTGGAATTTTGTCTGACTTCCTTGTTTTCCGAGGATAATTCTCTGTGATGTGCAGGCTTCACCTGCCTGTGGTTTAGGGTTCTTCTCTCCTTTCCTCATTCTCTCAGGGTGGCATGGATCATTAAATCTAATGGTAGTTCTTCTTTTGCTTGGACACATCCGTGCGTGGGGACAGTCCCATCTGAACTAGATGCACAGGGCACAGTGGGCAGGAGGGCTGGTCATTGTGTGGCTCAAGGGCCCGTGCGTGGCTGGCCAGATCCCCTGCCCTGTGGCTCTTCTCCCCTGTGGACCAGTGGGACCTGTGAAGCCCACCTCAGGTGGCTCGATGCTGCTCTGGCCAAGGGTAGGTCCACCCGGTTCCTCCTCCGGCTCCACCTCCCGCCGCCCCGTGTGTGCGGTGAGCAGTGACCTCAGGACATGATCTGGGTGAACCTTCAGAGCACAATTTTGGCTGCTGGGCGTGTGAGCTATTTTCCCACCCAGTGTGAACGAAGAGGTAGAAAGAAGAGTGGACCCTAGAGATGGGCCTGCCCCAGCACCTGTGACTGCTGCCTTCATGGCCAAGGGCCTTTGCCGATGGATCCAGTGAGGGTGTGATGGGGAGGTTACTGTGGGCTCGCTGGGTGGGCCCAGTGTAATCTCAGGGGTCCTTATAAGAGGACGCAGCAGGGTCAGAGTCACAGAAGGAGATGAGAGAGAGGGAGAGAGAAAGAGATCAAGCTGCTGAAATCCAGGTGGCCTTGAGAAGCTGGAGAAGGCAAGGAAACACCCGCACCTGTCTCCAGAAGGGACCAGCCCGGCTGACACCTTCATTTTAGGACTTATTTTTCTAAGACAGGGCCTTGCTCTGTTTCCCGGGGTGGAGTGCAGTGGTGCAATCACAGCTCATTACAGCCCCCATCTCCCAGGCTCAGGCGATCGTCCTGCCTCCGCCTCCCAAGTAGCTGGGACTACGGGTGCACACCACCACATCCGGGGTTCCAGCTGCTTCAGCCTCCCAAAGTGCTGTGATTACAGGCATGAGCCACTGCGCCAGGCTTACTTTTAGGACTTTGTATCTCCAGAACTGTAAGACAATAGTGTGTGTGTGTGTGTTTTAAAGCCACTACGTCTGTGCTGATTTGCTACAGCAGCTGTAAGGAACTTACACAGGCACTCAGCGCCTGCAGGGGACAGCCTCCCTCCCGTGACCGGGCCCAGGCTAGGGCTGAGCTGGGACCCACGGGCAGAGAGGAGACAAGGTGGAGTGGCCTCCACCGGCCTCTGGGTCAATCCTCTGGTGCCCTGCTGACGCTGACCTTGCACCTACCACAGTCACACAGGCCCCCTGATGACGGCTTCACCAGCTTGAGTTGGGTTTCTGTTTCTGGCAGCCCGGAGTCCTGCCTGATCACCCCCAACCCCAGCATACGACATGCCCCACCTGGGTGCAGACAGCTCCTCCACTCTAGAGGAGGCTGGGGTGGGACTGACACCCCGATTCTGACTGCAGAATGAAGGGCCCTGGGGTGGTGACTGCTCATTCCTTGCCCCAGTACTATCGACGTCTGCTATCAGGGGGCACAGGCCCTGCACACAAAGGGTGGAAGGAAGAAATTGGAAGCCCCTCCCCCAGGGCCCGGGGCACAGAGGCTCACAGGCAGGAAGGGGCACGTGGTCTTGGGGGTGGGAGAGGGTGGGTTGGGAAGGGCTGCGGCTGGGCGCCAGGAGGTCGGGCTCAGGGACCCTGGGGGTGAGGACTCTACCTCCCAAGAGAACAGGCGCAGAGGACGAGTCAGAACTAAAAAAAATATTTCATTTCATTCTGAATAAAAAACAGAACAGACAGAACTCTTGGATATCCTGAAAACAATGTCATCGCTACAGCAAAATTTCACAGAAATCATCGCAGAGTGGGGACAAGGCCAGGCCCTGACCCGCCGTGAAGCGGCCCCTCCGGGGTGGGCCTGGCACAGGGGCCCCGTGGGCCAGGAGGGGCAGGCATGGTGGTGGCTGTGACCCATGGACCAGCCCTGCCGGGTCCCTCAGGACCAAGCTCTAAGCGCAGGCCCCAGCAGCTGCCCCGGGCCTCCCACTGGAGCTGGGAGGGGCTGCCCACGCTCACGATGCCCCCGCCCCTGTGTGAGAGACCTTCCTGCTGCGGGTGCTCCACATGCCCCTCTTGGAGTGGTAGTGGTGGAAGAAGTTCCGCAGTCGAAGCCTCTCCACCTCCAACCCTGCCTGCAGGACCCTGTGAGGGGCAGAGAGGTGGTCAGGACCCTGGGGGGGAGCAGAGAGGTGGTCAGGACCCTGGGGTGGGGGGGGGAGCAGAGAGGTGGTCAGGACCCTGGTGGGGGGGGACAGAGAGGTGGTCAGGACCCTGGGGTGGGGGTGTGCAGAGAGGTGGTCAGGACCCTGGGGCGGGGAGCAGAGAGGTGGTCACGACCCTGGTGGGGGGGAGCAGAGAGGTGGTCAGGACCCTGGGCTGGAGGGACAGACAAGTCAGGAACCTGGGCCAGGGGCAGAGAGGTGGTCAGGACCCAGGTCTGGGGGCTGGGGGTGTCAGGGCTGCCTTGAGCCTGCAGGACCCAGTGGGAGGATGGGGGCACTCAGGTAGCTGCCACAGGGCCTACAGGATCAGGAGCAGAGCTGGTTCAGGGACGTCCCTGAGCTTGCAGGACCCGGAGGATGGAAAAGGGTTTCAGGAGTGAAGCCAGTGGAGGGTGTCTCTGGGCCTACAGGATACTGGGAAGAGGAGGAAGGGCAGAGTTCTCTCAGCAGGTGCAGGTGGGGGCCCATGGGAGCGCGCAGGGCCTGCTCCACGTCTGCTCCCCTCCCTGCTCAGAGGAGGAGGAGGAAGGGGTCAGGGCGTCTCCTCTGTCTCCCTGAGGAGTGGGGAGGCGGTCACCTGTCCAGGAGCTCCCAGTCTTCGCCCCCCCACTGGTCTCGGAACTCCTCAGTGTTCATGCCTCCGACCCGGTCAAAGTCCGACTTGTAGATCCCAAAAAGGCCAAAGCCGTTCACCTCCCAGTAACCTGGGGCGGGGAGGGTGAGGGGGTTGCCCTTCAGACCAGGTCCTGCAAGGCTTCCCCTGCAAAGGGCCTCTAGGAGACCTCGGGAGGGGCTCAGATGCAGGGTCCCATCACCACAGGGGCTTCCAGGAGTCTGTCCACTGGTGCGGGGTCATGACCCTGGAGTGCCAAGCATAAGTGTGGGATACTGGAAGGAGGTTCCTGGGGACGCACCGTGGCCCTGGGTGTGCTGGTGCCGGGGGACTGGGGCCCTGGGCCCTACTGAGGGCACCGATGGACTCACAGGCCTCCCCTGGGGAATTGAGAGAGGTCCAAAGTTCCAGGACTTGCCCCTGGCGGTTGGTGGGAACCCTGGCATCACAGGGTGGGGCACTTGGGGCCTCACCGTGGGGGTCCCGGGGCGAGCTCCCACAGCCCAGGCGCATGACCACTGGCGCGAAGGCCAGCCTGCCCTCCACACAGTGCTTGCGGATGGCGTCCAGGATGTTGGGCGGGAAGTGGATGTGGAGGTCGCAGAGGAACACGATGCTGCTGGCGTCCTGGGGGTGCGGGAGTCTGAGCCCGGCCCTCTTCTCCCGAAGGCGCGCTCCTCCCCGGCCCCCGCTTCGCTCCCCCACCCCCATCTGGCCCTCGGACCTCCACCACGTCCACTCCTGCTTGCAGCCCCGCGGAGCGCTCGAAGTTTCCGGTGCGTCTCAGGTACTGGTACCTGGGGAGGGGGAGTCACAGGCAGGGTCTCTGGGGTGGGGTCAGGAAAACCCACCTCCGGGGGGAGGAAAGGCGAGCCGTTACCGGGGCAGGCGCGCCGCGCGCAGGGCCCGCTCCACGTCCATGTCCTCGCTCTCGAAATCCACCAGGATGACGCTGAAGCGCGAGTCCCCGGTGCGCGCGTGCAGCGCGGCCATGTCCGCCAGGAACTGCGCCACCCACCGTGCCTGATTTTTCACTGGAGGAGAAATGGGGGGGGGCGGGGGGCGCTGAGCGGACCCCGACTCTACGCTGGGGCCTCCCAGCTCCGAAAAACCTCGTCCCTGACACCCACGCCCTTTCCTGGTCATTAGGCGTCACATTCCTCCCGTGGGGTCTCCTGGAAACCACAGCCTGCCCTGCGCACCTGGCACGATGAAGTGGACCATCACGTCCTGGCGCCAGGCCAGGCGCAGCGGCCGGCAGAGCTCCGGGCGGCCGTCGGGGCGCACGGAGGCGGCAGGAGCGGGCTCGGGACTTTCTCCGTCTGCATCCCCCACGCGGGCTCCCGGCAGCCGCAGGAAGACGTACTCGGACAGGCGCAGGCGGCGGCCCCCGCGCTCCTGCAGCTCCAGTTCCAGCAGGAAGCGGCTCCCTCGCGCCGAGTCCCGGCGCTTCTCCACGTTCACGATGCGCAGCAGCGCGAAGTGCCTGCAAGGCGCTGTGGTCAGCCCCATAAGAGGGCTTCGAGCCTGCACCCCAGGCCCAACCCTGGGCCGCCCTGGCCGCAGAAACTCAGCTAACTTGGGGTGGGGGAGGCTGCGAGCTCCCGGGCACAGCTCCTGCCCCTCCAGGCAGGTCCACCTTCCAGCCACCCTCTCCCGGGGCGGGGCAAGCCTGGGGCACCAAGCCCAGGCCCGTCCCTGACTCCCAGCAGGCCTCCTGGCCACCACTCACGTCCCAGGTGACCTTTATGATGTGCCTGTCTGTCCAGTCACCCCCTTGCTCAGAAACCTTCAGGAGTTTGCCACCACCCGTGGGACCAGGTTCCAACGGCTTCTGCAGCATCCTAGGACCTTAAGCAGTTTCTAACCTGTGGCCTTCAATCTTCCCCTCCTACTGGGGTAGCAGATTCCTCCTCAGGCACAGCCACTGTCTCCTCTCCTTTGCCCTTCAGTGTCCCCAACCTGGGATGTTTGCCCTAGCCCTCCTAGCCCCTTCTCTTTGAGGCGCTGGGTCACCTCTTCTGAGACGCCCCCCGTGCCTTCACAGCACCCCTTTCCCCAGGCAGCAGCTCCGGGCATATCCTAACCCCCGCGTGGAGGAGGCTGCTGCACTGCCAAAGCCGTTTCTGGACCCCTCCTCTTCATTCCTGCCCCGCTGAGAACCTCACTTTCCCTCCACTCTGCTCTCCTAATCTGGAGAAAACAGAACTCTGCCCTAGACTAAGGTTCCTCTTCAGCCGGCCTCACGCCCTCCCTCAGCAGTCAGTGCCCTTCACGGGAGCGCCCACCTGTGTGACCGGTAAGGGGTCGACGCCTCCCTCCAACTCCTGTCCTTCCCACGCCCCCCCGCAGCCCAGAGAGTCAGGGACCCCCCTGCCCCAAATGTTCTTGGTCTCTACACCGTTGCTCCTTGGGCCACAGCCAGGTGGGCAAAGGTGGGGCCACAACCATGACCATCCCACGAGGCCCCCCTGGGATGACGAGCTGCTCTCAGGAAGCTGAGACCGTGCAAAGGCAGGCGTGCCCTCGAAGCCAACTAGAATCCAGTGCCCACCCCCCAGGGCTCCAGGCTGCCAGCCACCACCTGTCTGCACCCAAACCGGCCCGACTCCTGCCCTGCTCACAACCTTCCATCACACACAAGAGAAAGTCCCGCGTGGCTCTGTCTCCATCCTCTGCCCCTGCCTTTGCCTGTCCTCACTGTGCGGCTCCTACTTTGCCTTCAAGGCTGGCACAAGAGACACTGCCCCTTCTTGTAGCTCCACAGCACCTCCCCGAAGTGAAATTAGGCTCCCCACTCCCACCCCCACAGCCCGCATGGAGTGGAGACAGCACTAGATTCCTGGGAAGATTAGGGGGGCCCGTGGGGCAGAGGCCCTGCACCTTCCCCTGCAGTCAGGCCCTGAGCGTCTGGGAACACTCGGGGCACTGCCAGGGGAGAGGAGGAGGGGTCTGGGGCCCCGATGAGGCTGTCTGTCCAGCAACTGAGACTGAGCTGACCTCTGCAGCTTGGACTCATCATCCCGGCGCCCAGGTTCAGGGTGACAGAAGTGAGACTTGCAGGTACAAGGATGGGACCTCAGCCCTGGGTGGGGCTCCAGGAAGGTCCCTGAGGCTGGACAAGTGCCCCAGGCAGTCAGGAAAGCGGGAGGGAAGAGAAGCTGGGCATTCCCTGGGGTGGGGGGTGGTGCATCAGACCCAGGCCGGGACACCCCTGAGCCCTGGGGAAGGTCTGAGGGGCCCCCCCAGGCCAGGCCCTCCTCTCCGCGGCCGTCCCCGCCCCCCATACCCGCCGCGGCGCGCGTTGAGCCGCTCCATGTACTGAGCCACCACGTCCACGGCCTCCGCCTCCGGCAGCTGCAGGTTCCCCGACACGTTGCACCGCAGGTCGTTCCAGTCCGAGCGCAGCAGCTCGAAGTCCACGGCGCCCACGCTGAACGTGCGCTGCCAGTCGATGGCGTCCTCCCGCCAGCGTCCGAGCGCCGGGCCCGCGGCCTCCTCGCTGTCCTCCGACGCGGCCTCGTCGCCGGGGGCCCCATCGTCCTCCCCCTCCTCCTCCTCCTCGCCCTCCCCCGGAAGCTGTGGCCCGGACACCTGGGACAAGCTCAGGAAGGAGGTCACGGGCCGTGCTTCGGAGGACGAGTTCGAGTCCACTGTGGGCGCCGCAGGACCCAGCGTGCGCGCCTGGCTCTCCCGGCCCCCCGGGGTGGCCTGCGCCCGGGCTGGAGGCCGCAGCTTTGTGGCCTGGGGGCCAACGGTCCTGCGGCCGTGGGGCCGTGGGGGGCGCGGGGGCGCCCGCAGCTGCACTCTGGGCAGAGGCCGGGGGCGCAGGAAGACGCCGGGGAAGGGCGGCCAGGGCGCGCGGGGCGCCAGGGCCCTGGGGGAGGCCCGCTGTCCTGGCCGCACCCTGGTCACGTACACTTTCCCGGGTGGCCGGGGCGGCTGCTCCGCGGCAGGGCGCGGGGGCGGAGCTCGGCCCAAGAAGAGCGGCAGGGGGCGGGCGGCGCGGGCGGCCCAGCTCAGGGCCCGGGAGTGCCTGGGGGTCCTGTCGTCCCGGGAGCCGGGAGGGGTCGGCGGGGCGAGGGTGGCTCGGGCCTCAGCGGGAGCCGCCGGGGCGGGGGGCGCGGGGCTACTCCTGGGTGGGGCCGCCTCTGTGGGCTCCAGGCTGTCCAGCCGCTCCCCCTCGTCCTCGTCGTCCAGGAAGTCTGCGGGAAACGCGGGTTAGACGCTCCGCGCACGGTGGGTGCGGGCCGGGGGCACTGGGGACCCTCACCGTCGGGGTTGAGGAAGAGGAAGGCTCGGCGCTGCACCTCCTCCTCTTCATCGCCGTCCCCCTCCTCCTTGTCCATCTTCATGTATTTGTAGAACCCAAACCTGGGGCGGGGCGGGCATCAGAGCCGAGCCCCACCCCGCCGCGCCCGCCCCCCCTTTCTACCCGCCCGCCGCCCACCTCTCCAGGTACAGCGGGGACTCGCGGTAGAAGCACTTGTTGTCGGTCTCCATGTGCGTCAGGCGGGTGTAGTCGTTGGGATACACGAAGGACAGGTAGACCTGGGGGTGGGGGCGGGGGGCAGGGCTCAGGGCGGGGCCTCCCGGGGCAGCCCGTCGGGGTGCGGGTCCTCAGGGCAGGCCTCCCACGGGGCTGGGGCTGGATGAGGCTGCGTGGAGTCCCCGCCGGGATGAGGTCCCCAGCCGCACTCACAAATTGCAGTCCTTGGTATCTGGCGATGGGAAAGTCCTTGACCACATAGGTGGGGGCGTAGGCGCAGGGCTCCAGGACGTCCTCCAGGCTCGAGGGCTCCACGCGCGGCGCTGCAGGAGGGGCGGTCACAGGGTGGCTGGGCAGGCACCCCCCTCCACCCTGCGCGGGCCCCCTCTCACTCAGGAAGAAGGTGTCCCTGGGGTCGGGCCGCAGCATGTCTGCGCTGGTCTCCTCCTGCAGCGGACGCCCCCCCACGTGGCTGGCAGGAGACTGGGGGACGTGGGCCACGTGGTCCATCTTCAGGGCTGACTCATCTGGAGGCAGAGGAGTTCCCAGGAGTGCTGAGACCCCCTCCTCCACTCTTCCCGCTCACACCCAGAGCCCATCCCGAGAGGCCCCATACCCCGAGAGGCCCCATACCCCGAGAGGCGGAGGCCGCACCTGTGTACAGGGAGATGTGAGCGGAGCCGATGACCTCGAACTTCAGGCCGGGCAGGAAAGCTCGCCACTGCGGGGCAGAGAGGGTGGGGGTCGGGCTCGGCTGTGGCTGGGTCCAGGGAGGAAAGGGTCTACCCTGGCTCAGGGTGGGGGACTCGTGGGACCAATCCCTTAAAGGAGGCAGGAGGGGAGATGGCAGAGGGGTCCCGGGGTTCCAGGAAGGGGCAGCAGAGAAGCTAGGGAAGGAGGCCCAGAAAGCTGAGGGGCCCTGGGGGCAGGGCCAGACCCCCCCATGCTCCCTTCCTCACCTTTCCTCCTCCCTTCCTCCCTCCCTCCGAGATTCTCCGGGCCTCAGGTTGTGACTTCCACCACCACCCACTCCCAGAGAGGTCACTGCCAGCCTCTGAGGACCAGGCCTGGCGCCCCCTCTACTAGACCTCTCTACCCCCTACCAAAGTGGGGCTCCAGGGGCTGTCCTCACCTCATCCTGGGGCCTCCACAGACCACCCCAAACCCGTCTCCAGCCCAGGCCCTCTGCCCAGCTGAACTGGGGTGAAACGCACCCCATACACACCAGACACAGGCAACGTGGTGCAGCCCCCCACACTCACAAGGCTCCAGGCCCTGCCTTGCTGTGTCACCCCCTCGCCCCTCCCCCATCCATCCCCGGCCACCTCCCTGGGTTCAAGGACCAAAGGCCACAGTAAAAATCCTTCCCCCAGGCTCTCTCATTCTGTGGCCAGGGTTTTTTCCTGGAATGCAAATCCGATGGCCTCATTCTCAGGACAAAGCCCTGTCTGTCCAGAGTGCCCAGGCCCCGCCTGATCTGGCCAGCAGATCCCTCCTAGTCCCCAAGACGTGGTTCCTCTGCTGGGTCCTTCCTTCGCTGTTCTCGTGGTCTGGCATTCACCTGCTGTGCACCACACTCCAAATTCTCTGCCCCTACATCTCTCTACTGAACACCTGCATCCTCTCAAGACTCTACTCAAGGGTGACTCCTCAGGGAAGCCACACGAGCCCCCCCAGAGGGTAGAGCAGACCCTCCTCCTGACCTCAGGCCCATGGCCCTGACCATCTGCTTTGTCATCTTTGGGATGGGGACCCCACTGCAGTTGTCCTGCAGGGAGGCAGTGGGAGTAGAGCCTCCAGAAGCTTCTGTGGGGTGGGGGGAGTGGGAGGCTGCACTCACGCCCACTTCCACGTGGTCTGAGCCGTGGTCGTCCTGCTTGTGCAGCAACTCAAAGTAGTACCTCCGGGAGGCCATGAGCCTGGGGACGTGAGGAGCGGGGGCTGAGCCCACCATGCCCAGGAAGTTGGGGGGGGTAGCCAGGGAAGGGGGGGAGCCAGGGAACCAGGGGAGCCAGGGAACCAGGGGGGAGCCAGGGAAGGGGTGGGGAGCTCCCACACCCCTCAGGGCTGGTCCTCAGGAGGATGGCAGTTGGGCTGGGAGGGTGCTTGTGCAGCACGTGTGCAAGTGTGCACAGGATAAGGAGACAGTGACCAGCCCCCTTCCACGAATACATGAGTACACGCGCACATGCACTCCACGTCACTCACCGCCTGGGCTTGGACACCTGGGAGCTGAACTTGGTGAATTCCCCAGGCGCCGTCCACTCAGAGCCAGTCTAGAGGGTGACAGAGCAGGGGCGGTGGGGGGCTCACTCTCTCCTTGGGGACACGAGACCCATCCGGTCCTCCTTCCCAAGAGGCTGGAGGGACAGGTGACAGCTGCAGGAGGCCCAGGAAGATGAGGGGGCTGGGGTGGGGGTACCTTGCCCACGAAGGCCACCAGCTGGGCAGCAGCTGGGCTCTCGTCCAGGCTCAGCCAGAACTCCGAGTTGTCATCTGAGGCCACAGAAAACTGGACGTCTCCTAGTCCAGAAGACTAGGCTCAGGGGGCTGGGGCCTCATGACAACCCCCGCCCCCGGGCACCCTCACCCCCGTACCATCCCTCGCTGGGTGGATGAAACCAAAAATACGGAGTCCATAGTTCTTCCACTTGGGGGACACGGCCAGCTTCTTCACGGTGGTGCGGGTCTGGGGGAGCAGTGACTGTTACTGTTAAAGCCCCCACACTCCCTGCCCACCCTGCGCCCCCAACCCCGGCACTTACATGAGGGAACAGCGGGAAATGCAGGTTCCTCCTCAGGTGGCCCACGGCGCCCCCACACCAGTCCTCAAACACGTGCAGGTTCACCTGCCCCTTGTACTGGGGATGGGAGGGCCTTACCCACTGCATGGCCAGCCGCCCCCAGCCCCCGCCCTGCCTCCCAGCCCATCACAGGCTAAACAAGCTCACCTCCTCCCGCCATGGGGGTGTCTGATGGGTAAAGTTCAGTGGCAGCCTCCTGGTCCCCCTAGGAAACAGCACGTTTGGGTCCCGACCTTCAGGCTGCAGGAGAGAAAAGGCGGCAGGGTCAGGGATCAAAGAGCAGGGAGGGGGTCACACACCCCAAGCCAGACCTTCACAAAGACCCCTTTCAACTGTAGCCACACAGCCCTAGATGCCCAAGAGCCCACAGCCATGCAAAGCCTGGCATGGCACCTGGCACATACACTCAGACACCCTGGTCACTCTAGCCCAAGAAGATGCTTGGCTGCCCCACACACCACCCGCCAGCACATTTATGCACCTGCTGCAGCCCCGAGACACAGCTTCAGACAGGATGCCTGGTGCTGCAGCACACACAGACGAGCCGTGACGCATCCCCCACCCACGTGTCCTGTGTCTGCTGCGCCCTCCAGAATGGAGAGGTTCTCATGCCACCAAAACACGCGTGGCCTCGGGGTCTTGTGAGCTTATGCACACCCGTTCTTCCCAAGGCCCTGCTCACCGCCTGCTCCTCTTCACGGCTCTCGCTGGAGTCCTCTGCCCTCTGTGTGGATGGCACAGCGTGGACGCCCCGGCCGTCGGTCACACTGGTCAGCTTCTCGCCATCTGCAGGTGGCACATGAGGTCTGTGTGGGGCCTAGGCTCTCTCCAAGGCCATTCCACCTGCTGCTGGGGTCAGCAGGGCAGGGACCCACATGGCTAGAGCAGGGCAGGGAGGTGGTGTCCTCACTAAAGCGTCTCCTTCCCATCTGCTTCCTCTGCCACAGGATGACCCACCCCCACAGGAGGCAGCTTCTTCTACACCTCACCTCTGGTGGGACGGCCCGGCCTGAGCCCTCCACCAGGCTCTTCCCAACCTGCAGCTGGTGTGAGGGACAAAAGCCGGGTGCGCCAGCTGGCGTGTGTAGGCACCCACATGCACTCCCATCTGGTCCTTCCTGTGAGTAGGTCTGCCTCCAGGAAGGCCCCAGGACTGCCCTGCGCTTGCAGCCTTTCTGTGTGCTGGAGTGTTCCACGTCTGCCTCCCTTACCAGAACTGGGAACTCATGGTTAGTGCCAGAGACTGGAAAGGAAGCCAGCACTGCCTCTCCTGCAGGATCTGAGCTCTCTAAGTCTGGATTGAGAGACAGGCATGGATGCTGAAGCCAAGGTGTGGCCCTGGAGGAGACGGTGCCCCTGGATTGAGTGTCCTCGGGCAGGAGGAGCAGGAGGGGCAGAATTGGGGTGAAGCAAAGCCTCCCTTTAGATGCTCAGGTCCCCCTGGGGCCGCAGTGAGGATGTCTAGGCCCTCAGCTTAGGGAGGTCCAGGAGGTGGAGAGGGCTGGAGCACAGAGGTGGCCTGCCCAGGCTTGAGTGGAGAAGTGTGGAGAGGTCCACAGTCAGCAGACCTGGGAAGGGACCCCCCCGGGGCTCCCAGCTTTGGCCCCAGGTCCCCCTGCAGGACAGTCCACCCACTCCCCCTTCCAGGCACTGTCGGGCTCCTTTGCTGGTGGCCCTGGCCTCAAGCGCAGCAAGTGGTCCCAGTGTTGTGGGCCAGAGCTGGCCTGGCCTCAAAGGGTCCTTGGAAGAGGGGTTCCTATGCCTCCACCCCTGCCTGGTTAGGCTTAGACCCCTGGTTGCTCAGAAAACCAGAGGCGCCAGCGGGGGCAGGGGGGGGTCTGGTTTTGTTCCATGTCACTGGCTCAGCTGTGGACCCTGCCCTGTCTGCTGATAGCTGGGTTGGGGTTTCTTTTTAGGGATTCAGCAGCATCGGGGGTCTCTTGAGGGTGTGGCAGCCGTGAGGTACGTGGGTTGGGACAAGCCCCAGACCCTTGGCCTGTGTGGGGCTGGGCATTCCAGCACAGGAAGAGAAGACAGAGGGGCTTTGGCAGGTGGACTGGCCCAGGTAACCCCAGCCAGTGTCACTGTTCTGCCCTCCCAGGACACCCGGTCCCTGGAGAGGCTCAGAGGCAGCCAGCTGGGGTCTCTCCCACTCTGGGGATGGTACTTCTCTCCATCCTTTGGGAGGGGGCAATTTGCTCCTCCTTCTCCACCCCCCACCCCAGGCTTTCATCTGCGCCTTCCTGTCTGGAATCCTCTTTCCCCCAAAGGTGTGTGTCAAAGATCACCAACTCCAAGAGGCCCTCCCCCCGCTGGCTCACCGCGACCCGATCTGCTTTGTTTGTGGGTTGGGGTTGGGAGGGCTTACTCCAGGCTCCCCAGGCTGGCCCCATCCCCACACCTGGATCCCCAGAACCGTGGCACACTCCAGGGAGGGCACCCCCACTGGAAGCGTCCCAGCTGCACCGGCCACTTCGCCATGCCCCGGCCCGGGTCCCCAGCACGCGGGGAAACTGAGGCCCTGCTAAGCGGGCAGGAGGTAGAGGCCAGGCCCGCGAAGGCCTCTTGGGAGCCTCAGCAGGGTCGCGGGGGCAGAGGCTTCCCCAGGAGCCCACCGTTAGGCCCCTCACCGCCGGATCCAGGCCAGAACCCGGAGTCAGGGACCCTCCCAGAGAGGGTCGCGCGCGTCACCGCCGACGTCATCGGGCGTCCGGGCCGGGCCGGGCCGCGCCCCCTCCCCCCAAATCGCAGAGCTGGGGACGGCGGGCGGGGGCTCCGGGCGGGTCGGGCCCAGCCGAGACCCGCGTGGGGGGGAGACCCGGGCCCCGCCGCCCGCGCCCCCCCGCCGCCCGCGCCCCCCGCGCCCCCCGCTTCCCCCGCGCGTACCTCGCCCGTCGTTCAGGCGCTGGCGCAGCCCGCGGCCCTGGCGCACCAGGCCCAGGTGCAGGTAGGTGAGCCACGCGGCGCAGCTCAGCAGCAGCAGCAGCAGCAGCAGCTTCACCTGCTTGCGGAGCTTCTTCACCGGCAGCCACGGCATCGCGGCTGCCGCGCCCGACCCCGGCCCAGCTCAGCGGCGCCGCCGCAGCCCCCGGCCCCCGCCCGCCCCGCGCCGCATCCCCGGCCCGCCCCGCCGCGCTCAGCGCCCGCGGCCCCGCATGGTCCTTTGTCCGCCGCCCGCGGCCGCCGGGTGCGGCCGCGACCCCCAGGCTGCCCTCGGCCGCGGGCCCGGGGTGGGCGGCGGGGGCGGCTCCTCGCGGTGCCCCCCGCCCGGCCCCGCCCGGCCGCTCCCGGCTCCGCGCTCCTGGGGCGGCGGCGGGACCGAGCAGCATCCGCGCCGCGGAGCTGCACACCGCGAATCGGGCCCCGGCCGCGCGCGGAGCCAATCGGGCCGAGCCAGGCCGCGGGGAGCCAATGGCGGCGCGCGGGGCGGGGCGCGGGGCGCGGGGTGCGGGGCGGGGCGCGGGGCGCGGGGTGCGGGGCGCGGGGCGCGCGCATCCACCTGGGCCACGGAGCGGCGCGCGGGGGGCTGGGAGGCGCGGCGGCTTGGGGATCGAGGGGGGCTGCGGGGGTGGGGGACGGCCCGGCCGGGAGTCGGGGCAGCCTCCTGAAAACAGCGTGACCCGGACCGGAGCGGACGACGCGGAGGAGGGAGAGAAGGGGAGCCGGGCGCTTGGGGCGGGGAATGGGTAGGGAGACGGGGCAGGCGACAGAGGCTGGGGGGCCCCAAGCACGTTCTTCAGCCCGGGGTGGGACTCGCTGAGGGATCTCAGCCTCAGGGCTGGACCCCCGGGGGCCGAGGCGGGGCCCAGCTGGCGGCCTCCACCCCACGGAGCGCGGCCTGACCGCTCTGTGCCTCTCTCCCGGGCGTTGTCCCACTTCGTGCGGGTTCTTCCCTGGTCCGCACCAACCCCTGCCGGTCCCCTCTGTCCCCCCAGCACACCCCCTGCCCAGCTGCCAGCGCCACCCTTCTCTTCTCCCTCGTCTGTTCCGTTGTGTCCAACAAACCACCCGCCTCCGTGCTGTCCGGCAGCAGCGTCCTGTGGGTCAGGAGCTTCGGACACTCAGGGCAGCTCCTCCCGGATCCCCGGGCTGCTGGGCTCCGGTGGGAGGACGTGAGTGGCCGAGCAGCTCCGCGGGACAGGCTGGAGCCTCCAGAGGCCTCTGCCTGGTCCGTGGCACCCTCTGCTCGAATGACGGGGCTCACCCGGGTGGTTGGCCGGAGCACCTGCACGCCCAGCTGGCGGGGGGAGGCCTCCCGGTGCAGCGCACAGAGTGAAGCATCTTGGAGTCACCCCTCCAGGTTTGCCATATGGCGTCGCGTCCACCCAAGTTTGTGGGTTGTGGGGATGTGGACCCCACCACACAATGGAAGATTGCCCAGAAGTTGCCTTCTTATTTTAATTTAACCTTCAACTCCATCCCTCCATCCCCTCCATCCTCCTCCCCTAACTTGAGAGCTTAGAAGCAAGTTGGTTACATCGCTGTTCATAGCTGCCCTTAAACAGCACCGTATCTCCCCAGCCTTCCCCCAGCCCATCAACTCCTCATCTCCCACCTGCAGGCCACTTTCCGTATTTACCTTATCCGCTTGTTCATTGAAATATAGTGCCCCACCCCTTTGGGAGACAGGGTCTCACTCTCTCCCAGGCTGGGGTGCAGGGGTGCAATCTCGGCTCACAGCAGCCTGGACCCCTCCAGGGCTCCAGCAATCCTCCCACCTCAGCTTCGTGAGGAGCTGGGACTACAGGCACGTGTCACTATGCCAGGCTAATTTTTTGTATTTTTTATAGACCCGGGGTCTCGCCATATGGCCTAGGCTGGCACCAAACTCCTGGGGTCAAGTGATCCTCCCACCGTGGCCTCCCGAACTGCTGGGTTACAGGGTGAGCCGCCAAGCCCGGCCAATAGCGTTCTCTTATGTATCTCATTCTGACTCTCCAAGCCCCGAATTTTTTATGGGTATCTGTCTTGCTGTACATCCAATGCTTTCCCTCTTTTCACTGCCTGGCTCCCCGTCCTAGGCACATCCAGCCAGCCAGCGGACAGTACCTCGTATTCTAGTGTTCTGACCGGCCAGGGACTTACATGACACAGCAACGAGTGACACAGAAAACGGCCCTTCTTTCATGGAGTTTATGCGTCACGAGGCAGAGACACACAAGTGGACACGTGGTGACGTTGCTAGTGGTGAGTGACGTGAAGGGGATGAGATGGGTGATGGAGGGAGGCCAGCTTCAGCTCCAGGGTTCACTGTCTGGGGAGGCAACGTCTGGCCGCACCCATAAACAGCGTTCTTAGATGGCAAGCATTGGCAATGTCAGGAGAGATGCGTTTGGGACGCTTGATGGGTCCACAGCCAGGCAGTGTCTTCTGCAGATCCAAAGCATAGTAGGTGCAATGGAGGGGCAAGCTGGGATCTGCTGGACAAGGCTGCTCCATGTGCTACCACGTCGGCCACGGCCACCCTCCACAGGAGATTGGCCACTGCCTCACGTCTGTCAGACCCAACCACCGAGGGAAAGGTTCTGGGAAAGGGTCTCCTGCTTAGAACAACCTGGCAGGATTCCCCCTCTTGACACGTACACTCCTTTTTAAAACCACATTTAACTTCCCAACAAAGCAAACCACAGACCGATGCTTCTACTTGTTATGATGCAAGTATTCCAACCAGAAGGGGTGAACAAAAGGTTCATGCCGTTTTATCTGCAAGCGAGAAGATCCTCCTTCCTCCGCTCAGTCTCTCTGAGAGCGTTTAACACTGGACACCGCAAAGAGCGTGCCTGGGGGTTGGATGGCGCAAACACTGAGACGAAATGTCAAGTCAACTATTGTGAACACGTTCCATGTGTGACAGCAGGACTGGGAGAGGAAAGACGCAGGGAGAAGGACTGGGTAACGTCAGCACAAATGTTAACTTGTGCGGGGACGAGAAGTCCTCGCTGCTGCAGGTCTAGGTAACTCCTCACGACCCAGTGGCGTATTTCAGAGAGACGAGGCGGCGTCGGGGGAGCTGCCTGTTCACGACCAACCTCCTCCACGGCTTCACGGGGCCCCCAGGACCTGCCTGAGCTGACCACGCATAGACCACTATTGTCGATGGCATCTGCTGTGGCTGGGTGGGTCTGACACCACCCAGGGTACGATGGCAGCCCAGGCATTAGAATGCGGCCCGTGGGGCTGGGCATGGTGGCTCATGCCTGTAATCTCAACACTTTGGGAGGTGGAGGTGGGAGGATCGCTTGAGCCTATGAGTTTGAGACCAGCCTTGGCAACATAGGGAGACCCATCTCTACAAAAAATATAAAAATTTGTCAGGTGCGGTACATACCTGTAGTCTCAGCTACTTGGGAGGCTGGGGCAGAAAGATTGCTGAGGCCTGGGAGGTTGAGGATGCAGACCCCTGATTATACCACTGCACGACCGACTGGGCAACAGAGCAAGACCCTGTCAAAAAAAAAAATTGAATGTGGCCCTTGGCCCTTCTTAGTATCTGTAGCCTCGTGGGAGCCAGACAGCTCTGTACAGATGGAGGGGCCGGGACACCTCTCTCCAGACGGTGGGGGTCGGGGCAACTCTCTCCAGATGCTGGGGGTTGGGGCAACTCTTTCCAGATGCTGGGGGTTGGGACACCTGTCTCCAGATGGTGGGGGTTGGGACATCTCTCTCCAGATGGTGGGGAGGGGACTGGGACACGTCTCTCCAGATGGTGGGGACCGGGACACCTCTCTCCAGATAGTGGACCCCAGGACACCTCTCTCCAGATGGTGGCAATGCTTCGCTGTAGTTCAGTGCAGGGGTCAACTAGGTGTCCAGCCAGAAGCTCAACACAGTTCAAGCTCCATTGCATCTCTGTGCCACGTGGTCTAAGTGGCAGAGCAGCCCCTGTGGTCCGTGGCCCCTAGCAGGCCTCCTCTTGTCTCAGGTTAAGGGGTTGGAGCAGCACCCCCGAATGAGGCAAAAGTTGCCTCCTAGATAACATGGGACTTGCAGTACTAGGCATCGTGCCTCTCTTCGTGGTGGAAGGGACTGCACGCAGCCCCTGGGCTTGTGCTTGGGACGGGAAGGGCTGCTGGGTCCCTGGAAGTGTGGGAGGCGCCGGCCCCAGGCGTTTGGCTTGCAGATGTTCCAGGGAGGGGTTGAGGACAGGGGCTACTTTCTGCTCTGCGAGTCCAGCTCAGATGATGCCACCCACGAACGGGCAGTGATGTCCCTGCAAGGGAGGGCGATGTGGGTTCCCACCACCAGAGGATGACTGAGCGGGGAGCCAACATCCCTGGCGGGAAGGAAGTGAAGGTGAGTTGTGGACCTTGCCATTGAAAGCAAAGTCTTCGATGGTCTTCACTCTCGGGCATGGAGATAAAGTCATTCCCTGTGAATCGCTGCCCATGAGGCCGCAAGGGACGTGTGGATTTGCTGCTCATTGAAACCACGTCAGGAGCAGAAGTTACCATGATCACCATCTGGTTATTCTTACAGTAATTCCCCGTCCTGCAGGATCCACCTGCCTTCCACACAGGCCAAATCAGGGAGGGAAATGGGGCCGTGTGGAATCCCCAGCCCCTGCGTCTCCGGGTCCTCCGTGGAAGCACTCATCTCTGCCATTCCCCAGGGAGGCAGGACTGATTTTGACTGTTTTCCTGGGTAGAGGCAGCTCTGTGGCCTCCGTCTGGCGTTTTCCAACATGAGAACCCTCACCCCATGGGTCAGGGGACCAGCGTGGGATTCTGAGGACGTCTGTGCCATGGTGCATTCCGGAACCGGGGAGTAGCCACAGCGGGACTCCAGGTCACTGGCCTCGCCAAGCTCCCAGCGTTTCCGCAGCTGGAGCCCAGCCCCTCCACACGGCGCCCCTGGAGACAGTGAGGGCCCGGGAGGGACTCTGCCTCTCCTGAGGGGTGGTGTCTATGCCATTGATTTAAATTCTTCTCCCCCATTTACAAATGTATTTCGTCACTTATTTATGTCGCTGTGGACTCGCAGGTATTTACCGCATACTTTGGGTTAGGACATAGAATGCACTGCGCCTTCATTAGTCCTGTGGCTCAAACACCAGGAGTTCACTCAGTTGGACCCTGGGTCCACGGGCATATTTACATCGCGCACACGTGTGTGTGTGGGGGGGGGGTATGGGTGCCTGTGGTGTGTATGTGTGTATGCGTGATGGTTGGTGTGTGTATCTGGTGTGTGTGTGCATGTGTATGTGTATTTGTGTGCATGTGTACACGTGTGTGCAGGTGCATGTATTTGTATATGTGGCGTGTGCATATGTGTTTAGTTTATCTGTGTATGTGCATGTGTGATGTGTGTGTATGCTGTGTGTGTGTGGTGTGTGTAGGAGTGTGTGTGTACTGTGGATGTGTATGTAGGTTTGTTTGGTGTGTGTATGTGTACGGTGTGTACATGCTTATGTGTGTATGGGTGTACAATGGTGTGTGTGGTGTGTGTATCTGTGTGTGCATGGTGCCTGTGATGTGTGTGTGTATATGTGTGTATGTGTGTATGTGGTGTGTGTATAGTGTGTATATGTGTGGTGTGTATTTGTGTATATGTGATGGTGTGTATGTGTGCGTGTGGCACGTGTGTGGTGTAAGGGAGTACGTGTATGTGCAGGTGGTGTGCGCATACATGTGTGCAGTGTGTATGGTGTGCGTGTGGTGTGTATATGTGTCTGGTGTGTGTATGTGCGTGGTATGTCTCCATGGTGCATTTATGTATGTGTGTGGTGTATGTATGCCTGTGTTGGATGTGTGGTGTGTATGTGTGTGGTGTGTATGCATGCATGTCTATGTGTGTGGGGTTGTGGTGTGTGTGTATGGATGCAGGTGTGCATGTGTTTGTATATGTATGGTGTGTATGTG
>CAUYLG010039605.1:0-23911 GCA_963573385.1 Cacajao melanocephalus
CCACATCCTCTCCAGCATCTGTTGTCTCCAGATTTTTTAATGATTGCCATTCTAACTGGGATGAGATGGTATCTCAACATAGTTTTGATACCATTCAGGACATAGGCAAAGGCAAGGACTTCATGACTAAAACACCAAAAGTAGGATGGGTTTCTTAAAAAAAGTCCTTTTTGCCAATCCACATACATAAATTGGAGAATTTAATCTATTTATATTTAAAGTAGTTATTGATAGGTAAGGACTTACTTTTGCCACTTGTTCATTGTTTTCTGTCTGTTTTGTAGTTATCTTATTCCTCTCTTCTTCTCCTCTTCTTGTCTTCTATTGTGGTTTGATGATGTTTTATAGTAGTATGCTTTGATTCCTTTATTTATTTATTTATTTACTGAGATGGAGTCTAGTTCTGTTGCCCAGGCTGGAGTGCAGTGGCGCGATCTCAGCTCACTGCAACCTTGGCTCACTACAACCTCCACCTCCCAGGTTCAAGCAATTCTTCTGCCTCAGTGTCCCAAGTAGCTAGGATTACAGGTGCCTACCACCATGACCAGCTAATTTTGATATTTTTAGTAGAGACAAGGTTTCACTGTGTTGGCCAGGTTGGTCTCAAATTCCTGAACTAATGATCCACCCACCTCAGCCTCCCAAAGTGCTGGGATTATAAGTGTGAGCTACTGCGCGTGGCCTTGATTCCTTTATTTTTATCATTTGTTTAACTACTGTATGCTTTCTGTGATTACCATGAGGCTTACCTAAAATATCTTATAGTCATAACAGTCTATTTTAAGTTACAACAGCAACTTTGACCCATACAACAACACTTTAACTTCTTTTCCCTTAAAATTGTATGCTATTGGTATCACAATTGACATTTTTCATATTGTGTATTAATTTAAAATTATTATAGCTACAGTTATTTTAACACTTTTGTCTTTTAACTTTTATACTAGAGTTAAAAGTGATTTATGGACCATGAATATTGTATTAGAATATTCTAAATTTCACTATATTTTTACCTTTATAGTAAGTTTTACACTTTCATATGTTTTCCTGTTGTCAGTCAGTGTCTTTTAATTTCAACTTGAAGAACTTCCTTAAACTTTCTTGTAGGTAAGTCTAATGCTAATAAAGTCCTTCAACTTTTGTTTGTCTGGGAAAGTATTTTTTGCTTCTTTCTTTCTGAAGGACAGCTTTGCTGGGTATCATATTCTTAGTTGGTGATTTTTTTTCTTTCTTCACATTGAATATATCATCCTATTCTCTCATGGTCAATAAGATTTCTGCTGAGAAATTTATTGATAGTCTTAAGGAAGTTCCTTTGTAAGTTGCTTTCTCTTGATGCTTTCAGAAGTCTATTTGCCTAAATTTTGAGGATTTTATTATAATGTGTTTTAGTGAAGATCTGTTTATGTTTAATCTGTTTGGAGTTGTTTGGGACTAATACATGTGAATAGTCATTCCCCTACCCAGATTTGAAAAGTCTTCTGTTTTGTTTTTTTGTTTTTTGTTTTTCGTTTTTTTGAGATGAGGTCTCACTCTGTCACCCAGGTTGGAGTACAGTGCTGTGATCTTGGCTCACTGCAACCTCCACCTCCCACCTCAGCCTCCCAAGTAGTTTGGACTACAGGTCCATGCCACCACGCCCAGCTAATTTTTTGTATGTTTGGTAGAGACTGGGTTTCACCATGTTTCCCAGGCTGGTCGCAAACTCCTGAGCTCAGGCAATCCCCCCACCATGGCCTCCTGAAATGCTGGGATTACAGGCATGAGCCACTGTGCCTGGCCTGTTGTTATCTCTTTAAATAGAGTTTCTTTTCACATTCTCTTTGTTCCTTCTGCAATTCCTATGATGCATAAATTGTCTCACTTGATAGTGTCCTACAAGTTCCACAGGATTTTTTCACCTTTTTTTAATTATTATTTTTTCTTTTTTTCTCTAATTCTGTAATTTCAAATAACTTGTCTTCAGGCTTGCTAATTCTTCTGCTTGATTAAGTTTACTGTTGAAATCTTCTATTGAATTTTTTTAGTTCAATCATTGTGCTCTTTAGCTTCAGAATTTCTGTTTGGTTCTTACATATGGTTTCTACCTCTTCACTAAAATTTTCACTTTGTTAATATGTTAGTTTCCTAATTTCATTTAGTTGTCTATCTGTGTTCTTTTGTAGCTCATTGAGCTTCTTCAGAATGATCATTTTGAATTCTCATGGTGATTTTTAAATCTATGAGCTGTCTGGCAGTTCATAGATTTCCATTTCTTTGGGGAGATTTGTTGGTGCCTTATTTTTTTCCTTTGGGTGTATCATGTTTCCCCAATTATTCATGATCTTTGGGCCCTTTGTATAAATGTCTGAACATTTGAAGAAGCAGAAACCTTTTTCAGTCTTTGCAGACTGGCTTTTACAGAGAAAGCCCTTCATCAGTCTGCCCATCTAGAAATTTTGTGTGACCCAGCTGTCAGGGCCCTTGAGTAGGCTTAATGCTGGAGTCTTCAGGTGAGCTAGGCTGGTGTGTGGGTCAGTGGGCATGTGGGGCCTGGTACCTGGGTCCACTAGGGTATGACTGGAATTTGGATACACATGGGCAAGCCTGGCAGGTCTGCAAAGGCCAGCATGGAGCCTGGAGCCTCTGAGCCTGAGTTGGTGCTGGCATAGGCCTTCAGTCTGAGCCCACAGGAATGAGACTGAAGCCTGGGTCCCAGGGAACCAGGCTGGAACCTGAGTCTATAGGTACTAGCCTAGAATCTGGGACCATAAGGGCTGGCATGGAACTGGGTTGTACCTGGTGCCTGGGTATAAAGGAGCAGGTCTGGAGCCTAGTTCCATGGGCAGTGATCTGGCACTGGATAGTCCTAGAGCTTGGGTTTGCAAGAACTAGCCTGGAGTTTAGATCTGCAGGGGTCAAACTTTACTTTGTGCCCATGGAAGTTGGCCTGGTACTGAGGTTCATGGCAAAGTCAAGTGCTCCTTTCATTCTCCTTCCCTCATGTGAAGGATATCTCTCTCATACTGTGCTGCACAGGCTTGGGTAAGGGGTGACATAAGTAATATGAAACCGTCCTTTCTACCCTCTTCAATGTGTCTTTTCTTAATTCTGCACTCCACCCAAGTGCTATAATCTCTGATTTGGATTCCTTAGCTTTTAAGAGGGTATCTTCATGTGTGGATGGTTGTTCAATGGATGTCTGTGAGAAGATGAGTGCTCGAAGCTCCTATTCTGCCATCTTGCTGATGTCATTTTCCCACATGTGTAGCTTTTTACATTCTCAAAACTCATATCAATCCTTAAAAGTTGTTATTTCTATGAACACCTTACAGATACAGAAACTAATGCACTTCAGTGAGTTCCTCAAGATGTTTCAGGTTATTAACATGTAGCAGAACCAGGGCTTGAACTCAGATCTTCAGAGTTTGAGTCCAGGACTCTTGGCACTGTCTCACAGCTGGGCCATTTTTGACATAGAACTAAATGCATAAGGGAGTATCTAAAGATGAGTAATCGGAACTGGGTAAAATTGATCAAATATTTCTAAGAGGAGGAGCTTTTGAGCCAAATCTTAAGCATGGCTGAATGTGGGCTGACATCCTCAAGAAGGGCAGGAATCCTAAGCATCAGGAGTAGTTGGAGCAGAGACACAGATGAGCATCTACCAAGTTAAATGCAGGAAAAAGCAAACAGATTAGGTGCCTAGAGGCAAGAGTAATGTTAAAGAGTAACTGAAGATTGTTTAGAAGAGTAGTGCTAATTGCTTTCTTATTCCTATTCCTATTCTTTCTATCCTATTCCTCTGGAAATGTCTTGGGCTTCTCCCTTATTTAGTCACCTTTAACAAGGCGTTTCCCTCTCCTCTCAATCAAGTGCTTCTCAACCTTTGCTGCCACTTTATCATCTGGAGAGTTCTGAAACACTGGTGCTTGGGTTCTATTCCTAGAGATTCTAATTTTATAGGTCAGTGGTGTGACCTCGGTAATCTGGATTTTTAAAAGTTCCCCAGGTGGTTCTAACATACAGCTAAAGGTGAGAACCACTGACCTACACACTTCCTCTGGTCAATCTCACCTGCTCATCACATTCCTCCTAATGGCTTCCAAATCTGTATCTCCAGCCCAGATTTCTCTCCTCAGCTTCAGATCTAAATCTCCTACTACCTCCTGGACCCCTTTACCTAAGTGTCTCACAAGCATCTTAAACTCAATATGCTCAAAATTGAACACCTCCTTCTATGTCCTTCTATCTGTAAACAATCCTACTGTCTTCCAAGCTGTTCAAGCCAAAAACCCAGACCTCCCCAATTCTTTCCTCTTTCTTACCTTCTATATCCAATATATAAGCAATCCCTATGGGTTTCTATTTCTTAAGGTTTTCCAATTCAAATGATTTTTTTTCTCAGACCAACTGCAACTGCCCAACTGTTCAACCCTCCATTTCTCATCTATGTTACTAAAAATGGATTCCTAAGTGACTTCACTGTATTCTATCTTGCCCTCCATTGACCCATTCTCAATGCTACTGCCACAGAGACCTTTCTAAAATGCAAATCTGATTATGTCATCATCTCTTGCCTAATACCCTATAATTCTTCTCCATAGCCTGTGGGATAAAATCTACATTCTTTACCTTTGGTCACAAAGTCCTTCATGATCTCCCCTGCTTAGTTCCCCCGACTTCAGCTCTCATCCCATTCTACCTTACACCCTATACCCAACTTGTCCCACAGGATTTGTCACAAACACCACTTTCTCTAAGCTGCCTTCCTTGAGCCCACTATATGGGTGAGGTGTCCCTTCAGTGAGCTCCCATAATGCCCTCTATCATAGCCTTTATTATCCTGGATTAAAATAATGGGTTGACCTGGATGACTCCCTGACCACACTGTAATCTCCTCAAAGGCTAGGATCATATATTATTCTCTTTATATATCTGATTTTTTGCATATGACAAGTGCTTAATTAAGGCTTGTTGAACAAATGAATGAATGAATGATGGCTGAGGAAGGCCAGCTATTAAAGAAAGTTTACAACTGATTGACAATTGTACATTTAGCAATAGAAGGTCACTGTAAACTTCTTTATCAGAAGAATGACATAAATGAAAATACTAATTGAGGAAGAATGATTTGATAATGGAGTATATGGTATAGATTTGTCACTACATAAGGGACATTGTAGAAATACTAAACTTCATGAGCATCAGTAGAAGAGAGGTCTCATTTAAAAGAATTGGAATATCATTATCTGTGGTACCTACTTCATACAGTGTTGCAGACATAAAATAAAATAGAATTTTTGAAAATTTTCTGAATATATAAATCACTATACAAATGTAATAAAATTTAATTATGCAAATAAGACGTGTAGCCACCAAAGAATTTTTAGTAAAGCCCAAAGCAGCAGGGCATAGTGAAAAAGAGCATGGGTCAAATGGCAGCTCCACTCCTTCACTGTCATGTAACTTTCAGCAGATCTTTTGGCGTTTCTATGCCTCAGTGTCTTCATCTGCCAAATATGAATACTACACTCATAGGTTTATGATGTTATTTTTTTGTCTTGTATATAGCATGACAAATGGGAGGCATTCAATAAATTATAGTTTTCCTTCCATCTTGAGCAACCACTCTATACTTGTTCTTATGAGATATTATCCCAAGCCTCTGACACAGAGACCAGAGCCCAAAGATATTGGGATAAGTAAAAGAGTTGTACCTACTGAAACTTGTATTAGTACTTAAGTAGAAAGAGAGCTGGGAAACTCTTGGCAACTAAGTGAGAACCACAAGGAGATAATGGGGTAAATGGTGCTTTAGATAAATGAATTACATCAAAGATTAACAATGGTTGGGAGAGGGCAACAAACAACTTTGGAACCTGATTTCCAAGCAGGCAGGTCCATGGGAAGAAACGGACTAAAAGGCATGAGGTCAGGAGGGAAGAATCTCTCACTCACATCCCTCCTTCTCTCTTATGCTTATGAGTCACCCTGTGGCCTCAGGCAAGTCCTTCCAACCTCCACCTCCATCTGATGCTCTGAAAATGGGCATTGTGATAACATAAGCACAGTAGAAAACTAAATGGCTTGTTTTCCTGACAGTGCAAAGCTGCTGAGATGTCAGATCCTAATGGTCTGAGATAAAAAATATCCTAAGATGCCAGTCCTGGAGTTCCTGGGCACATGGAAAGAAAAGGCCAATGGAAGAACAAATCTCCAGCAACATTCTTGATTTTCAGCAAGTGGGTATTTACTTAAGTTTAATGACGAGACATTGTCCCGAATCCTAACACGTAGTAGGAAAAAGATTTAATGCAGAAATGTAAAATAATCAGACTGAATACCCAAAGTAACAGAAGCTGATTATCAATTGACAGATAATGGAAAGAGCACAAAACTCACAGCATTCACAGTGGTTTCAAGGAAGGCAATGTTCCACACGAAGGTTTATGAAAGCAAAAAGGCTCTACCAATTACACACATAGGAGTCTCTTCTTGACCTCACCTCTCTCTTCATGGATCTGTTCCCAGGAATCTGCATTTAGAGACTAAAGAAAGAAAACCATGAAGAAATTTAACATTTCTCTTCTTGCTTTTTTTCCTATAAATTCAAAAGTACCTTAGTCCAGTCCTCTATCAGTTTATGGTCGCATTCCTTCTAGCACACTCCACCCTCCATCCCAGAGAGGAAGCAGGAGTCATTATTGTAATTTTATAGACAGACACCTGGGGCCCAAAGAGTTTAGGTGACTCATGTAAGGTCACAGAGAATACCAATTTCTCAGCTGTACCCATATCTGAGACCCCTGGGCTCTCAATTTACCACATGGCCAGCTAGAATATATTTAAAAAATAACAATTGCTGAAGAAGACAAACTTTTACATTCTGATGAAATCTTGTACAAAAAGAATACACAAAGACCATTCTTATTATTTTGAATTATTGGTACAAATGATTTCAAGATATTGTCCATAATATTTGTATGCTCCTAAGATCCCCATAATAACATATATTCTAACACATACCCTATAGTCAAAACTCACTTATCATGTTATAGTTGGTGTAATGGGACAGGCGAAAAGGAAAATTCAGTTCAGAAGACATCTAGTTTACTTTCTGGCTTTGGGTACAAATTCTTGTCTAAATGGTTTATGCAGTAAGGAAGATATTTCACCTGTGCTTCCTATAAGAATTTTGAAGATAGCATTTTCTCCTGTTCTAGGACTCCAAGGAACAGAATGAAACCCAAGGAGGAGTCACAGAAACAAGGAAGTAGACTGCATGCTGCCTGTCTGAAGGAGGCATGTTCCGTTGCATTTCCTCAGGGGTACTCTACAGAATGTCACCATCAGATGATAGATCAGGGATGGGAAGGAGAGAGATAGTCGGTGGTCCATGAGTTTCAGAAATGCTTTATCTATAGACCCACTTTGGAAACTCACCACATACATCCTATACATGCATAATAAATAAATAAATAAATAACTTGTTTCAATTTCCTTAATCCCAAGTTCACAAATTTAGTTAAAACTAGTGCCTGAAGTGCCTGAATGCCTAGAAAGATCCTATGAAACTAGTATCTTAACTAGAAGCCTATGACGTTTAAGACATTATCATGCTACCACCTCCAAGCAAAAGGAAGTTACCTTGAGCTCCTCCAATGGCCTCTAATGAGTATTATCAGAACCATCCACCACCTGTGCCCTTCTCTAAATGCCTGAAACTAGGAATCACTTGTTCAGGACCAATTCCTTCTTTTGGAGAGTAGAGGAAAAGATGCTATATTACAAAGGGAAAACTCAGAAGGGAGAGAGGAATGACAGAACTCTTCTACTTTTGATTCATCAAATTCTTGACAGCAAAAACAAAATTCACATTGGAAGACAAAACACAAACTTCAAACCACAAAATCTACTACCTTCAGATCTATAAGGTACCATTTCATTAGTTCTAAATCTCCACGGCTCCTATATCAACTAATTGATTGACCCAAAGGAGCAGACCTCATTTGGCCAATCAAGCAAGTTAGAACCCAATCTCAGCCGCTGGGTGACCTCTGACAGGCAACTTAACCTCAGAGTGGCCCCATTTACACATCTGAAAGCAGAGGAGGTAGCCGTTCTGTCAGGCTGGGCTGGATAGGGAAGAGCTAATAAAAAGAGGATCATAAAACCCTTGGCAATAGAATCAGTGTCCTGTAAAAACTTAGTAATTATAATTAAGCTATAGCTAGAAGTCTGCAAGGTCCACACATGACAGTCAGCAGTCATTGTGCTGGTATCTGATAAGAAGACACCCTCTGCTCCGGTGCCATCAGCTGCACAAACTGGTCTTGGCTGTGTCTGGTTTCTTCACACAAAGTTGTCAGAGGAAAAATATTGCTGCAGTCAAGTTGTCTTGATCTAATCATCACCATGTTTCATTAGAGATAAAATCCTGCCAGCCTTCTAAAGATCATGAATCTCTGTTCCCTGTGGCTGGGAGGACCTCTTTCATGAAACTGGCACCTGCTGCAGAGGCCACCGCACTGTAGAGCATAGGTTTGTTCTAACTAAATCATAAGGGGCAAAAGCACTCACCAAACTACAAAAGACAACATCTTTTAACTGGTACTTTCCATAGCAAATTATTATTATCTCCATGCAGGCAGCAAGGAATTAAAAGCAGTAGTATTGAATAATGGTAGAGTAAGAGTTTTAGAGGCTAAAAGATCTGAATTCAAATTCCAGCTCTTCCACTTGCCACCTTAATTGACCTTAGGTAAGTTACTTAGCATCACAAAGACTCAGTTTCTCCATCTACAAAATGAGACTATTCATGCTTACTACACAGGACTGGTGAAAGAATTAAATAACAGAGACAATAGTTACTGTTGTTTCTGGCTTATAGTGATTGATGATGATAATGACGATCATGACAAAAAATAGAGTCCCCATCACCATGTCTCATAGGCCAAAACTTCCCCCACTAAACTGGAGATGCAGGGCAGAGGTATATTTGGCCATATTTAGTTCTCAGAACCTGAACCAATGCCCATTAAATTTGATTAGACTGAATTGGTCATATAATGCTCAGTGCAGAAGATCGGGATGAAATGTGTCAGATGCTTGGATTAGAAAGGTGAGGTCTCTTTGCTCCTCACCCCCACCCAGACTGAGAAGGCAGCACCATGGCAGCACCCCCGTCCACACCCCCACTGCAGCCTATCACTCACCTCATCTTTGACATGGATGGCCTTCTTCTGGATACTGAATGGCTATATTCAGTGGTGTTCCAAGAAATATCTGATCGCTATGAAAAATAATACAGCTGGGATGTAAAGTCCCTGGTTATGAGTAAGCAGGCATTGGAGGCAAAACAGATTATAACACACATCTTGCAGCTCCTGATGTCCAAAGAGGAGCTGGTAGAAGAAAGCCAAATGAAGTTAAAGAAAGTGTCCCCCACAGCTGTGCTCATGCTGGGGTCTGAGAAACTCATCGTCCACCTGCAGAAACACAGCATCCCCTTTGCCGTGGCCACCAGCTCAGGGTCTGCCTCACTGGAGATGAAGGTGAGCCGACACAACGAGTTCTTCAGCTTGTTTTCTCACATCATGCTTGGAGATGACCCCGAAGTGCAGCACAGCAAGCCAGACCCCAACACCCTCCTAGCTTGTGCCAAGAGATTCTCTGTCCTCCTGTGGAGAAGTACCTTGTCTTTGAAGATGCTCCCAATGAGGTAGAGGTGGCCTTGGCAGCCTGGATGTAGATGGTAATGGTTCCAAACAGAAACTTGAGCTGAGACTTGAGGAAAAAGGCCATCCTTGTGCTGAACTCCCTGCAGGATTTCCAGCCCGAGCTGTTTGCTCCCCTATGAGTGAGAGGGAGGGCCATCCCCAGCCCATTCTCATGGTCCACACTGCTGGGGGAAAGGGAAAGGAAACCAACAACTCCCAAATCCCAACCTGCACAGTGATTTTAGCATTTACCTAAGGTTTGCCTTTCCGTCCTGTGTGGGTTTGCCCCACTCTAAAGTGTTGATGAAATGTGGCTTGACAGTTGAGAGAAACTCAGCAGAGACAAAAACAAAGCCCAGAACAAAGATCAAACTTGAATTGCCATCTCAAAAACCAAGGTGATGGAGTATGTCATAAAGTGAATGTACATGCAAATATATACCTATATATATATATATATATATCAGTATATTAATACACATATAGGCATTATTACATGTATATGTATGTAGATAGATGCATATCTGTACAGGTAAGATATATACTTTTCCAAGACAAACTGGAAGATCATTTCTCTTTTATTCTAGTTTTACTGAAACCCCAGCTGGAAAATGTAAACTATGTATGCATATAAGTATAAGGTTCATGTGTACATATGTATGTATTATACATATATTTATATTGATCATCTGTATCACTCTCCTCAGTGTTGATGTCAACATGCAATAGCAATTGATAAAGTGAGATGGTTGGTTTGCAATCGGAGTGGGAAAGTCATGTTTCTAATGAGCACTAAGAAATACTTCTTTTTATTAGCTAACATTAAAATTATTTTTGTGACCTCAGAATATCTCTGGATCTTTATTCATTGACTGACGCTGAGCCACATCATCTATAGTTTGTTGTTAGTGTGAACACAGCTATAGCATTTATCTGGTATTTACATCCTTATCCACATTGGGGAACGTTTTCTACCTCAGAATAACCATTTGCCTCATTTAAGAACACTGATGGCTTACACTTTTTGGATAGAAATAGCATTTGATTTCAGAATGTATGCTTAGTTAGACTTAGTGCCCGGGAACACTTTTGGAATAATTTATCAGACATTGCACTCCTGTGATTAATGACTTTTATAGATTTACTCAGTCTTTAGAATTTGTCTAAGATTTGTCAGAGAAAAATGCTGATAGCCATGGAAATGGGGAGTGAAGGAGCACTGCTCAGCTGTGGCTCAGCCCTTCCCTGTGACCTCTGCTCTTTGCATCTTTGAGCTACTCTTCAACTCTAGGAGTTGTGGACAAACCATAGGAACGTGTGTGTGTGTGTCTGGTGGAGTGACTGCGGATGACAGACCCTGGCTATTGACTGACTGTGCATTAATTTAGCAAATTAATTTTCTCATTCTTTTTTTTTTTTTTTTTTCTGAAATGGAGTCTTGCTCTGTCGCCCAGGCTGGAGTGCAGCAGCTTGATCTTGGCTTACTGCAACCTCCACCTCCCATGTTCAAGCAATTCTCCTGTCTCAGCCTCCCAAGTAGCTGGGACTACAGGCATGCACTACCATGCCCAGCTAATTTTTGTATTTTTAGTAGAGACAGGGTTTCACCATGTTAGCCAGGCTAGTCTCAAACTCCTGACCTCAAGTGATCCACCCGCCTGTGTCTTGCAAAGTGCTGAGATTACAGGCATGAGCCACTGCGTCCAGCCCATTTTGTCATTCCTGATGACCTCTATACATGTCTGCACTTTGAATTCTCCTTCAAACCAGTTGTAATGTCTTAGGGTTTCCTTCACAAATTGAATTAGTTTAATAAAATTTTTTGACACATGTTTAAAAAAGAAAGAAAGAAAGAAGAAAAGATGTGGTCTCTCTCATGAGTTATTGAATATATATGGGCAAAACCAATTCACTTACCCTCTCCTAGGCTGATGTCTGAGGCAGTTTCCTCACTGAGGCAAATTCTGCTTATTCAAATCCTTATTTGAATAATAATAGCAGAGGAAGTTCAGACTGGCTCAGATGATACTCTTGAATTGCTTTTAAGATACAGATATGAAGCTCCAGCCCCATGGAAAAATCATTTCTCCAACCTCTATTTTTAATCTCTAAAGAACAGCGCTGATTAGGCCAGTGTAGGAAGAACTAGAATATTAATTTTAATATTAATATCCTACTAACTATTAATAGACTGTTCTTGCCCTCCTCATTCTCACTCCCGCCTGTTGTGTCCCATCACTCTAGCCAATCATGCAGTACTTTCAGAAAGATTTTTTAAAATAAAATTGTACTCTCTCCATCTTATGGTTTATTGCTACTTCTCTCAAGTGAACCTTTTCTATTCCACCTCTTCTTTCCAATCTCCCTATCAAAAAGTGACTTCTTTTAAACTCTTACAGGGCTACTTTCTAGTCATGGCATTTGCATATGGTCTTGAGTATGATAGATAAATGCAATTCATTCATTCGTTCAATCAACAAATATTTCTGAGTGCATGCTCTCTGCCATTGGGAATATAACAGCAAACAAAACAGAAGTGGAACCCACTTTTATGGAACCTGCATCTTACTGTATTCAATTCCTTCCTTCCTGAATGGATGGATGCTTGAAATCAACTTTCTCTTCTGCAAGGTCAACCCTTGAAAGGATCAAGGCAACATGGCCCTTTACCAAAGAGTGATAAAGTCTCCACTATGGTCTAATTGTTAAACTATCTTTTTCTCAAAATATGCTTTGCCCATTCCTACTCCCCATCTTTCTTCACACTGCCTGGAATGCCTCCATTCCACTTGGCCTGTCTGAAATTCACTCACCCTATCCAGAACAGCACACATCTCCTCCCTGAAACCTTCCTACACCACTTTACCCAGCAGTGGTCTCTCTCCTTTAACTTGTAAAGCACTTGTGGATTATAACTGAACTTCACAACTATATTATACCTTCTGAATGCCTCAAATTGTTTTCTTCCAATGCTCTCCATTCTTTCACCTTCCGTTTATCAGGTTCTTAATGGAAGTTTTTGATTAGCCAAGTAGCAAGACACTATGAACATTCATGGAACAGAGGAGGATAAATTATCTAGAATGATGAAATCAGTATCTAGGGCTTGTATTCAGAGACTTTCAAAGAGTTTTGCACCTTGAAAAACACAACAAAGAAGACTTTAAAAACTGATTTTGAAATGTTGGCCCTGAAAGTAGGGATTACATTTATACTGGAATAACTGAATTTTGGTCTTATGAGAAGTTGTCATTATTCCCCATTTGTAATATCTATAGGATGTGGTTCACTTCAAAGATCACGTTTGTGCTCCTAAAAGTATTTGTTTTTATAATTTAGGAAATACTCTCAAAGATCTGGTTGGAGATGAGATATTAGTGGTTACCCTTTGCCCAGAGCTAACAATGAGTCCCCTGAGAGTCCACAGCCAGGCTGGGCTTGGTCAGTCACCCAGAGAAGCGGCACCCACAGCATTCTTCATCTGCAGATAAGGAAGAGCCTCAGAAAAAATCTGTAAAGTTCTAATCATACATCTGACAAAGTAGCCAAAAGACTAACACAAACGCTTATTGCACAGCCACTTTAGTGACTATGAAGGTTTTTTAAGGGCCATTTAACTTTATCACACTTACAAAAATTTTATTAAAAATGTACTAAGTGCTGAGTGTCCTGCTAAGTACAATATAAACTGAGTAAATAAAATACATTCTTGTCTTCTCTTTGTTTCATCTCCTTTCTCTTGAAATCAAACTTTTATTTTAAAATATTCTATGTATTTAATTTGTAATAGGTGGTATATTCACATGGTTTAAATATTAACACATATAAGAAAGTATAGAGTAAAAAGGCACTTCCCCACCCTTCTCCCTACAGGTAATCACTGTTGCTAGGTTTGTTTGTTTGTTTCTAATTCTTACAAAAATTTAGCATGTACAAGAAAATACCAATTTATAGTCTTATTTTTGGAATTAAACTTTTCTTACCATAACATATCCTACTCCAAATCATCGGGAGGTAGGGTGGAATGCCTCCTGCTACTGTAAACAATGCTTATGGTAGAGCAAAGGGCTCAATAAATGCTTATGGACCAAAAGAGACTCACTGAGAGAAGAACCAAAAAGAACATATCCTGTCTTCTGCTTCTTCACCAATACTATGAACTCAAATCAGCTCCTCACTTGAGGCAAAGGCACACAGACCTTGACCGGTTCCCCTGAGGTCTCTTCATCCCTATCCTATTTCCCTACCTGAGATTTAAATGGCTTTGAGAGAGATGAGAAAAGAGAAATTTAAGAGGAGAAGAGAAGAGGAAATGAGGAAAGGAAAGAAACAGAAAGAAATATGCTGAGGGGGAAAGGGAAAGTGGAGCTCCAGAGAAGCATGCACCTCTCTGAGAGGAAGGATCAGAAAGAAGGTCACCAAACACTCAACACTGCCACCCACCCTCCTGCCTTGTTCCCACTGCCATCCTTACTTTGAGGACAGAGTAGGATTCATGGTGCTGAAACACCCAGTATTAGGACTCCATAATTGTATCATGACATGAAGTAGTTACAGGATGTTTGGGCCTGGAGAAAACATTTCACTCCAGATGCACACATGCCTGCCTGTGCTCTTTTCCACATTTGGGAGGCCATGACCTTTATTCCCACACCCAAAGTATCTATTATGTGTGAAGCCTCAGTTCCAAACTTTTTATGGTATGCCTTTTTGTCAGAAGCAAAATGTTTCTCAAAAACATTTTTTTCAGTTCTTCACATACAAATCCTCTTATCCCAAAAAGTGGCTTACAATTTCTATTAGAAGCCCATCTAAGTCCAAGAAGAATCTGGAATGTCACACAGCACCTCTACCCTTGAGGAGCTACAGCTCTTCTTTCATACTGCAGTTGAGAACCTCTTTATAATCGATACAATAAAGCCCCTATGGCCCAGTGAATGATATATGCTTTCTTAATTCACAGTATTCATCAAATTACAAAAATTCATTTGTACCATTTAGTGTGTCTTCATGAAACTGGGGAGCTGCTGGTTAGGATAAAGATACTATTGTAGAACAGAGAATACAAATCACTTGAAATCCATAACCAGTTTAACAACAAAGACAGCCAGGAGCCCTCTGCTACTCTAAGTGACAGCAGGAGCTGGCAGATGGTAGAAATACCCTTTCTGGCAACTGTGCCCAGTCACCCTGCATGGCATGATGTAAGATAAAAGCATCTGCTGACTTTCAGGGGTATAATTACCACCAGGGTGGGGGTGTAATTTAAGCGTAATTTACCTTAAAGAAGATAAAAATTAAGAATTATTAATGACAATAATAATTAGCTCTTTTATATCTAAGAATCACAAAATGCTTTACAAGCTGTAATTATCACAGCTCCCCTCTGAGGAAGGGATTCATATCTTACAGTTCCTCATTTAACAGTGAGATGAAGCAATGGACATCAGGGAAGGCAGAAGGGGGTGGAGTACTGCCTCCTCTGTCATCTGTCCTGTAAGTGGTGAAACTAGAAAGAGGCCCCAGAAGGGCTGACTCTTATTAAGGTGAGTACCCTCATCCCCAAGCCATCACGCAAACAGTTGGTTCATCCCAGGATCAAGTGATTCATCTCATTCTAACCTGTTGGCCATTTAAACTGCCACAATGCAATAAAATTGTATCATATCAGCAAGCATTTTTTTAAACATCTCTTAGGAATAAACGATACAGGATTACCTTCAAAAAACTTAAAACCTAATTGAGAAGACAAAAACAAGCATCCATTAAACTAGAGAAGAATATAAAAATTACACATTAACTAGTACTAAATTGTATGATGCTGACTATGTATGCCATAGGGGAAAATTTTTTTTAATTTAAAGATCATTCCATGTAAAGGTCAAAGAAAGTTTTGAAGAGGAGACTGAACTTCTCTGGGGCCTGAAAGAAACTATACTAGATTTTAGATTGACAGAGGTGAGATCCAAGAGGTGGGTCAATGACTACAAAGAAATGATAGAAAAACTTGAAAGATTTAATACATAGTTTTTTAAAGAAGTCTTTGATGGAGAGCTGTTTTTGAAGCATCTTACATTTTTTCGAAGCCTTGTAGAATTACCCTTCTTTGAACATTTTCTCAGAATGTCAACATCATAGTTCGCACTGGGTTCTGGAGAAGTCCATTAGGTTAAAGACGACAATAGAAACTTCTCTGCTTTATCTAAATCTTCACTTGGAAATTATCCGGTTGAGCTAAGTCAGGGTCTGGGCCAGGTAAATGCCACACAATGTCAAATCTATCTCTTCTTTTCTGGCTTCTAACAGGAGAAAATAGGAGATGAGCCCTTGAATGAGATAAAGACTAGGAAAATCTAATACTCTTAGTTTTTTATGTGTTTGTTTATTAATCCAGCAGAGCCTCACCCCCAAAGATTTCAAAAGTGACAGGGGCTTCATATTAATATAATATTAAAGCAACTAAGTAACATAAATTTTATATTCTCTTTTTAATTCCTCTGTAATAAAGAGCTCAAGTCTCAACACAAATACCAGGATAATACTATAGCTATACTATAGATATGCTCTGATAAAGAAGGGCATTCTTGCAGAAATGGAGCAGGGAGACCTGGGTCATTCCCAGGCCAGTCAGCAATATTCTCTGACCTTTCAGTGCCTCAGTCTCCAGTCTTAAAAAAGAGTGATATTGGAGCTTTTAGTCTATAAAAAATAAGGAGATCTTTCAGATTGTAACAATATTTTTATTTTTTGATGGTCCACAGTAAAGGAACACTACTACATTTCAAGAATTCTCAGTTGGTCTCAACTAAAAATAGACTGAACCAATTGGTTAGAATTTAATAATTTTCTATATTCATTAGCCTTTACCAACCTTTTGAAAAACTAGAAGGCCATGGAAACTATTCCCCTGTCCAAACTTTATGTCACTGACTCCTTTTAAAATGATATTCTCAAATAATGACAGTATATAAACTAAAAGAATACTATGTAGCAATGAAGATACTTCACTAGGAGAATCTCAAACTTGATTTTGGATTTAGCATCTTAATCTACTTTACTTTCTGATGATGGACCAAAAGCAGGAATGGAGGCCAATTTTCTTAGGTTGATGCAGGTTTTTAAATGTTTTCCCTTATGCTGAACTAACTTTTAATAAGAGTGGGTAGGAGAACCATCACTGAATTTTAAAATCTAGCTTCATTCAGAGAGGAGGAAGAGTTTTTGTGTTATAATGAATGCAATTTGGGGTATTTTTCAAGGCTGTTCAAAAGCATGTGGGTGGGGGATTTGCCATTCTAATTATAATTTTAGAACGGTTAATGCTACTTTTCTCTTTATTTTCATGGAACCTAACAATTTCCAGTTCCCTTTTGGGTTTATTCCCTATAGAAAAATAACGAGGTTTCCCAATACATCACACACTGGAGGATACAACAAAAGCAGACCTAAGGCAAGCCTTGCCCAGGTTATTCCTTGAAGAACACTCGTGATTGCAGTGTGGTCAGTGCTTATGATGGTCTTATCCTAGAATCCAAAGAGTAAGAGATCTGCATAAAATCCTAGACTTCAGTGTTGAAGCCTTTAAGAGGCAGAAATGAGCCATCCTTATAATTGTCTTACCATTCCCTGTCACTTCTACCTTCCTCTTAACCCCACATCTGAGATGGCAGCAAGTGAGGGGGCATATAGAGTTGAATTCCATTATAATTTGGACCAATCTGCACATAAAGAAATAGCCACCAAGAATTAGATTCCAAATTTTCACTCATCCCATTGAAGGACCCTACAGTTCCCTGAAAATTCAGAAAACCAATACTTGCCTCTGTTGGACAAAGGAGGAAACAAAAGTGCAGAGAAGCCATTGAATCATCTAGTAGTCTTCATAAACCTTACATTTCAGACTATAGTCAAAGTTTCATATAGTCTGAAATGTAAGGATGGAAGTCACTGACAACCATGGATAAAATCCAATTCTTTACAATAAAACAGCACTGAAATTTGCAAATGATCAACCAAATTGAGAAAGCCCTGATGGATATAATGGGCTAGAATAACCGATTACCTCAATGTGCTTCCAGGAGAAGCAGACTCAAGTGTTTAGGTGTCATAATCATTAGTAACTGAGGCTAAGTAGGATGATTATATCTACAATAATGCATTACACCAGCTCTTTTTCCCCAGGGGCATCAATATGCTAATGAGAAAACTAATGAACAAACTTCATTGAAGTTTAATATCTCTAAGAATGAAATTTTTACAGATTTCAAGTTTTCTTATGAATGATTTAATAAAAATATATTTCTAAGGTACCCTCCCAAACCGTTTACTGAGGAGGCAGTCCCCAGTCTGTAAGAAAACCCTCATAAGACCCAGGAATACAAATGTAAAAATTTTTCCCACCTGCATTTTTAGAGAAGAAACTAACCAATTCTTGGCATCTCTCTCACTGCCCTAGAATTGAAGCAATTGATTCTGGCAGGGCTTATGAGCAGCTCACCATGGACTGTCACATCCCATAGAGAAATGAATTGGTTTTCATCAGTTTATTTCAAAGTTTCTGCTTAATCCCAAAGTAGAGTTTGTTTCTTTTATAAAGCAAATGGCTTAGGGGTCACTCCTTTGTAATGAAATAATAAGCAATTAAGATTCTAAAGATTTAATACCTTTGTTTTATTGTTTAATTTAGTTTTAACAATTAAAGAAAATTGGAGATTCTGCCAAGTATTTCACCCTTTTATGTTAGGTGGGGCCAGTACCCTGATTGTCAGGAAGCAAGGTCTGTGAACCTTGTGCCAAAGAGCTACGTGAGCAAATAGTGAGATAAACAAGCCATTTGTGGAGACAGAGGTGGCGCTGGGCTTGTTAGGAATGAATCAGGCCATCCCACAGAGTGGGTGTCTCCTTCCCAAGTTGCTCTCCAGGGCACAATTAAAACCCCTATAAAAGGCCCAGCTCCCAGTTACCCAGTACACTTGCCCGTGGTGTCAGCGAGCACTGAACTTCTTCCTCTGGTGAAGTGGGTAAGTCCCATTCTGTGAGATTATGGTCTTCTTTATTATTCTCCATTTTTATAGCTATTTCAGATGTTGGGGTATGGGGGGAGGTTCTGTGTGCCAGAAGGTATCAGTATCTTACAGGGATAAATAAACTTTTACTAATTCTTTTCCATCTTCTTATGGTTGGAGCCATCACTTGAACTGAAACATAACCCTTCTCCCTGGGCTCTGAACTCTATACTTTCGCACATCAAAGATGATCATGTGTGGCTCTGATAGGATTCATCTTCCTAAAAACTTCCATCTCAAAAGTTTGCCAACCCTCTGTTCTCTTTTACATTGGTTCTACCTAATATAAGCCATCTTCATACAGTCACAGCATCTAAGATATTGGAGTTGAGAAGTAGATAAAGAAGTTAGCTAGATGAACCACTTCACATACCCTGCCAGCAATGCCATCCATGTATTCTTCTAACATTGACCTACTGCTGGCTAATGTTTTCTAAAAAGCCAAGATTCCAAGAAAACCAATATCATTCGCAGTTTTCTGGACTGTTTGGTTCAGAAAGGACGTCTCAGAAGCTTTCAATACTTCAATATCTGAATATCTGTATTATATCTGAGTTGGAGCAGGTAACATACACTCTCTGTTTTCTGCATGTGTGTATCTGAATGTTACCATCTTTTGACTAGGAAGGAGTACTATTTAATCTTAAAATTGCTGACTTATGAATTACATTCTATAAGAGTTCCTAAATTCCTTATGGACTGTAATGTTGGGGAACAATTCACATTCCCTTCATTGTTCTATTTTCTACCAAATGTTTTGCTGACATGGCCGCTATCCACTTTAAGATACTCTCAAGTCTTCCTTCACCTTTTGGCTTTTACCTGTCCTTTTTGCTCAACTTTAAAGGAAGGTGTTTATGAGTAGAAATATATCAAATTTTGATTTCTGCACTCCTATCTTTATTGTCTGCTCTGAAATATGCTGGAGAGCTGGAGGAAATAGAGAAGAAAAGGACATAGATAATCCACATTGGGTGGACAATCAAAAGCTGACTATAGGATAGCCTGAAGATGATTCCCTGACTTGGAATTTCTCAGGATTGCTTTTTCTCTCTCTGATACAATATTCAAAGGTTAAAATGCTCTGAAAGTCCAGGTTGAAAATACTGCTATAAATTCAAATTATTTAGGGATCTGCCTGAAATAGTGTGAATGAAGCTTTCCCAAGAGCAGAAATGAGATTTTGATTCTGGATCTTATTTTATTGTTAGGTTTATTTGAACTTGAAAGAAAGAAAAAAATGTCTCCACTTCTGAGAAGCATCTGTGACATCATTGAAATTTTCAGTCAATATGTCTCACGTGATTGTGATGGAGCAGCATTAACTAAAAAAGACCTGAAGAACCTCCTTGAAAGAGAATTTGGAGCTGTACTTCGGGTAAGAACTAATAAGAAAAGGAGAACTGTTGACTTGAGGCTATGAGATTTATTCTGAGGAGACCAGAGCAAGGAATGGTGGCTTTATATTCATTTTACACAACAACTCGTCTACACTACATCCCCGATTCGTTTCTAAGTCAGAAGGTACTTACTTGGCATTGTAGTCTGAATAATAAAGTATTTCATGTACTTGATGGTGTGGCCATGTAAATGAGCTCTTCATGGGACATTACCACAAAAGATGTCAAATCAAATTAGATTTGGAGAAACTTAAATTTGTTTCCAATTTCAAGACTGAGATCAGCCTGATCTCTGATAAAATGGTGCTACCCATAAATGTTTTGTTCTGTTTTCTAACATGAATAGAAACCACATCAAGAGTACTGGCCACTTTAGACAGAAGTGACTACTGCAAATCTTCATTAATTTCCATTGTAGCTTTCTCAAGGATGAGTTCATTCTTACTCAATTAAAGAGAACTTGTTTATTCTTTCTTGAGGTTGAGTAGCTTTGTTAATTTTACACATAAGTTCACGACGCAGTTTTGAATCTTCACTTCAAGCCCTGCCTCTAAGGTGTGTAGGCTTACCCGCTATTCTACTTTGTGTCTCTCTTCCTACATCCTCCAGTTTGGTCAGCACTAAATTACGAGATGCAAAAATTCCCAAGATGAGGGTTCACATTTTACATGGGGACAAGACTTGATACACACTGGGCATTTTTCTAATTGCTCTGAATGTCTCCTGAGTGTGAGCATAGCATAAAATATATCACGTGTGAATATAATTTTACTACCTGTAAACAGTACATTGTAAAATTTTTGTTTTCATCATTTTCATAGAGACCACATGACCCCAAGACGGTAGATCTGATCCTGGAACTTCTGGATCGTGACTGTAATGGGCATGTCGATTTCAATGAATTCCTCCTATTCATTTTCAAAGTGGCTCAAGCTTGTTACTACGCTCTGGACCAGGCCACGGGACTAGATGAAGACAAGCGAACCCTCTGTGATGGAAAGGAGAACCTGTTACAAGATCGCAGGCAAGAAGACCAAAGGAGATTCGAGCACCAGGGCAGACAACTGGAAGGAGAACCTGGGCAACGACGGAGGCAGGAACAGGAGAGGGAGCTCACTGAGGGAGAGGAGCAAAGGGAGAAAGAAGAGCGACTTGAGCAGCGTGATAGGCAGCGCCGCGACGAGGAGCTTCCAAACGAAGAGCAACAGCGAAGGCGGGAGCTGCAGGAGCTGAGGCGGGAGTGCCGTGAGGAGAAGCAGCAGCAAAGGCAAGAGCTGCAAGAGAGAGTGCTCCAGGAGGAAGAAGAGAACGAGTGGAGGAAGCGCGAGAGAGTGCTCCGGGAGGAAGAAGAGAAGCTGCAGCAACGGGAGAGGCAAGAGCAAAGGGAGCGCCTGGAAGATGAACCGCAGCGGCAAAGACAGCTCCAGGAGGAAGAAGAGCAGCTACAGAAGCGGGAGCGGCAAGAGCTGAAGAGGGAGCGCCAGGAGGAAGAGCAGCAGCTGCAAAGGCTAAGGCGCGAGCAGGAGGAAGAGAGGCGGGAGCAACAACTAAGGCGCGAGGAAGAAGAGAGGCGCGAGCAGCGGCTGAAGCGCGAGCAGGAGGAGGAGAGGCGCGAGCAGCGGCTGAAGCGCGAGCAGGAGGAGGAGAGGCGCGAGCAAGAACTAAGGCGCGAGCGGGAGGAAGAGAGGCGCGAGCAGCGGCTGAAGCGCGAGCAGGAGGAGGAGAGGCGGGAACAACAACTAAGGCGCGAGGAAGAAGAGAGGCGCGAGCAGCGGCTGAAGCGCGAGCGGGAGGAGGAGAGGCGCGAGCAAGAACTAAGGCGCGAGCAGGAGGAGGAGAGGCGCGAGCAGCGGCTGAGGCGCCAGCGGGAACTGGCTGAGGAGGAGGAGGAGGAGGAGGAGGAGGAGGAGGAACAGGTCCGGGAGCGGATTAAGAGCCGCACCCCGAAGTGGCAGTGGCAGCTAGAAAGGGAGGCCGACGCACGGCAAAGCAAAGTCTACTCGAGGCCCCGCAAGCAGGAAGAGCAGAGGCGCCGCCAAGAGCAGGAGGAGAAGAGGCGGCGCCAGGAGCGTGAGCTGCAACGTCAGGAGGAGGAACCCACTCGCCGGCAGCAGCAGGAGGAGGAGCAGCGCCGCGACTTCAGATGGCAGTGGCAGGCGGAGGAAGAGAGCGAGAGACGCCGTCAGAGGCTGTCGGTCAGGCCCTCGTTGCGGGAGCAGCGGGAGAGGCAGCTGAGGGCAGAGGAGCGCCTGCAGCGGGAACAACGGTTTCTCCAGGAGGAGGAGGAGAAGGAGCAGCGTCGCGAGAGGGAGCAAGAGCTGCAGTTTCTGGAGGAAGAGCAGCTCCAGCGGCGGGAGCGTGCCCAACAGCTCCAGGAGGAGGAGGACGGCCTCCGGGAGGATCAGGAAAAGAGGCGACGCCAGGAACAGCGCCGCGACCAAAAATGGAGGTGGCAACTAGAAGAAGAAAGGAAGAGACGCCGCCACACGCTGTACGCCAGGCCGGTCCTACCAGAGCAGCTGAGGAAGGAAGAGCAGCTGCAGCAGGAGGAAGAGCAGCTGCTGAGAGAGGAGCGGGAGAAGAGAAGGCGCCAGGAGCGGGAGAGGCAATACCGCGAGGAAGAGGAGCTGCAGCGGGAGGAAGAGGAGCTGCAGCAGGAGGAAGAGCAGCTGCTGAGAGAGGAGCGGGAGAAGAGAAGGCGCCAGGAGCGGGAGAGGCAGTATCGGGAGGAGGAAGAGCTTCAGCGCCAGGACAGAAAGCGGCGATACCGGGATGAGGATCAGCGCCGTGATCTGAAATGGCAGTGGGAACCAGAAAAAGAAAATGCAGTTCGTAATAACAGGGTTTACTGCAAACGTAGAGAGAATGAACAGCTCCGGCAGTTGGAAGATTCCCAGGTGCGTGACAGAGAATTCCAGCAGGATCTGCAGCCCCTGCTGGATGAAGGGCAAGAGACAGACCGCGAGCAAGAGAGGAGGCGCTGGCAGCAGCGCGACAGGCAGTTCCCAGAGGAAGAACAGCTGAAGCGAGAAGAGCAAAAGGAAGCCAACAGGCGCGACAGGAAGTTCCAAGAGGAAAAGCAGTTGCTGAGAGAGGAAAGAGAAGAGAAGAGACGCCGTCAGGAGAGAGACAGAAAATTACGCGAGGAAGAACAGCTGCTACAGGGAAGGGAGGAACAGCAGCTGCGCCGCCAGGAGCGCGAACAACAGCTGCGCCAGGACCGCGACAGAAAATTCCGCGAGGAGGAGCAGCTGCTCCAGGAAAAGGAAGAACAGCAGCTGCGCCGCCAAGAGCGCGACAGAAAATTCCACGAGGAGGAGCAGCTCCGCGAGGAGGAACAGCTCCGCCAGGAGAGGGAGGAACAGCAGCTGCGCCGCCAGGAGCGCGACAGAAGATTCCGCGAGGAGGAGCAGCTGCTCCAGGAAAGGGAAGAACAGCAGCTGCGCCGCCAAGAGCGTGACAGAAAATTCCTCGAGGAGGAGCAGCAGCTGCGCCGCCAGGAGCGCGACAGAAAATTCCGCGAGGAGCAGCTCCGCCAGGAGAGGGAGGAACAGCAGCTGCGCCGCCAGGAGCGCGACAGAAAATTCCGCGAGGAGGAGCAGCTCCGCCAGGAGCGCGACAGAAAATTCCGCGAGGAGGAGCAGCTCCGCCAGGAGAGGGAGGAACAGCAGCTGCGCCGCCAGGAGCGCGACAGAAAATTCCGCGAGGAGGAGCAGCTCCGCCAGGAGAGGGAGGAACAGCAGTT